>JBBPNX010000415.1:0-20713 GCA_038091155.1 Harrya chromipes | reverse complement strand
GCCCTAACGGACAACAGTTCGTACTTAGGCGAGCCACATGGTTTATGTCGAGCAAAAAAGGTAGCTTTGTATTGATAAGCGAAATAAGCGACGGGTAAGTACAGAAGCGAAACAGCCGAAATACGCGAAAAAAGCGTCGCATCACTTTCCCCCCCCGCCGTTCTCCCTTTAGTTTTTAGATTCCTTTTATATCCATTTCCCGTTACATATATAAGGGGCTTCCTCCCCTTCAATGTTCCTTAGCTAGTTCTGCACAATTCAGCGTACTTCTAAGACTCCACTCAGTGTGAGACTTCTCCCTAACGGTTGAAGACCCTCAGCATCGCGGATCAAGGCCCTCTTCCTAATGGATGTCGCTGCCTTCGGATCCAGTTCTCTTTCACTAGCCTAAGGGGTGGGTGAGTCATCGCTGCCTGACAGCTAAGCCGGACCTGGTCTAGTGATTGTACGCTCTCGCGTAACACAATCCCATTGGTTTTCCCCTTCACAAGTACTCATTTGAGGCTCATCAGATCTACTCACCACATCAGGGAGAGTCATATCTTAGGTGGTAATCCAAATGACAATGTGGTCATTATCCCTCATATGACTTTGGATAGATGTTTGGAATATTCTCCTGAGCCATGTGGCTACCTGCAATTTCCTGTCCATTTGGCTTATTGAATGACCATCAATAATTTTCACGAACAATCCCCCAATCATGTTGGTCTCAAATTGATATCTCCTCTCTTAACTAATGGTCAACTCTATATGGCTCTTTCACATTGCAATCATCCCAGAAACATCAAACCTCTTTTCCCTCCTGATGCAGACACTGAACAGTCTACCAAAATTACAAATGCAGCGTGAAGTAAATTGGAAATATAATTTGTACTATACATTTGTGACTATGATATTCCCAAATGCCTGTACTATGTATTTAACCTTTACAAACCAAAGAACCTTACAAGGCAAAGACTATAGTGAAGTGCCTAGTAGGTGCTAAACCCTACAAAGACCTCCACACTGTTGAGGGTCATCTGCATGAGAATTTCAAAGAGGCCTATGAGACATGTGAGACATTAATTACGCACACCCGCACAATGAGGGTACGTGCACATGTCAATATCTAATCATAACATATAACAAACTAGTATGTTAACCAACTAATAACATGTGCCCAAATAATACATGCATCCAATGTATTCATATCACCATTCCAAAGTGCCATGCACTGTTGCATCATGTGTGTTTAATATGTAATGTAAAATGGAATGATCAATCCTTTGTGTGACTGTTTATAAAAAACGCGCACACCCTCAATATGCGGATACGCGGCAAAGCGAATGAATCCAAACTGAAGTTCAATACTCATGTGATTGAAAGAAAGTAGAAGGGGAGTGAGGGTTAACTCACCCCATGGGACTAAACAGAGTTGGATGACAATGTGAAATGGGTTTAAGGTGAGTGCAAGATGAAATGGAACAAGTCCATATCAGTCTGAATGAGCAACCGAGCACAGCTGCTCACATCTTAGTTGACAAAGATAAGACAAAATGTGACAGAAATTATAGATGAAATGAATGAGCATGGGTAAATTGTCAAAACAGACTGTTTATAGTCCTTGTGAATGTTTCTAGACTCATCATAAGTATATTAAATAGAAAGAGAAAATGTTGAAGGAAGGTTCAAGAGCTCAATGTCCATGCAAAGGCTGTGTGATGGTGTCTAGGCTTATGCTACATACGAACACAAAGTGATATGACTGCACTCCTATAGCACAGATTTAATATAGAACTGACAATGACACTGATGTGTATTTAGATGCACACACCCGAAATGTGTGGGTGTGCGCATCATGATTAAATTGATGAGAAACAGATTATCAAAGTATAAATAGAGCCTATTCTTAGGCTTCATCTAACTATGCATATAAAATACAATCATTTCATTGATTACTTGTCACTTATCATGTTGAAAACATCACATCACTCATTTTATACTACATATACAATCATAATTGATCAAAAGCCTCATAAATGTTATTATAATTTATATATGGATTCTGCGCGCACCCGCATATTGAGGGTGTGCGCGTTTTTGATAAACAGTCACACATAAATGATTGTTCAGTCCAGTTACCATTAAATATCAAACACAAGATGCAATGGTGCATGGCACTTTGAAACCATAACAGTCTGCATGGAAAACATTGATATATGTTATTAATTGTGTGACATAGTGGTTTGTGGTAGACGATGATAAGATATTGGCATATGCGCATACCCGCACTGTGCGGATGTGCGTGATTAATGTGCACATTGGATTATTGTCCAGTGGTTCAGATCTGATTCATACCCGAAAATGCGGGTATGCGTGAATGTTGTGTTTGTTGTTTGTTTATTTGTTATATTGGTTGATATCCAATTGATTGGTCCCTTTTATACTTGATTTAAGTGGTTTGATGGTACTGCCAACCCTTGCCTAACCCTGAATATATTAGATTAGACCCCCTTAAATTGGACGCTGGTTGGGTCACGTGATACGGGCACGTGACCTACGCCCCTCGTGGGAAACCCGGCGAGAGCACACCTCGGCCCCTCCCGGTCCAGAGTTGTAGTATGAAACACGTGACCGTGGGAATTCTTCCCACGGCCTTGCCTCTGCGGTTGCCCTAGGCCTAACAAGCCATTGCACATGGGCCCTAACGTAAGCAAGGGACTGGGGACGCAAGTTCCCGCGCGTGGGAAAAGTCACGTGACTTTGAACGGGTATCACGTGACTTATCATAGTGAGACTACTGCCGGCTACTACGACTTGGGTCGGCTTCACCCGAAATGCCGGTTAGGTTAACAGCCTAATTGACTGCTTAGTCGCAATCCTAGTAGCTCGACTTTCCAGATTAGGAAAGAAGGTCACGTGACCTGGACCGGTCTGCGGAGGTTAAGTCAAAAGTTGTGTCAAGGATAGCAACACTAGTTCAGCCTCTAGTAGACAAAGAAGGGCGGTCTTGAGGTGTGCGCCTCAACTGATGAGTCCAAGAGGACGAAACCCCCTTTATGGTTATTAGCCTATATAAAAATACCCCATAAATCACGTGATACCACACGTGTATAACCCAGTGAAGGGGGTATTAGTCAGATGCATACCGTTTCGATTGACTCTGGCTAAGAGGTACTCTAGTACGGATTGGTAATCCCGAACGAGCCTCTCCACAGCCGCTTCGCGGCTGTGTCGAGTCTCTCCCAACCCTAAGTCGGGGATCAGTCGATGAACTGCAGATGTGGCAATCACGATTCGGTAGTGCACGGAACAGACTGCTCTGATAGATACCTAGAGATCCGAGTGAGACCAGATAAAACAGAACAAAAGAGGGCGTCACTAGCCAGTCTTGGTAACCTCCTCTGTATGCAACGGCGACAATGGGAATGTGGTGTTGATAATCACCGATGACGATAGTAGTGGAGGCATACAGGAACAAGTCCTCGAGGGGTACACCGATCGCGTCTAGAGAATCAAGTTCAGTATCTGTACAAGGGGGATGATGTTGATAAATCTACCCACAGAAGGTCGTATCCCTTTCTTGCAAGCAGTTGCTTCGTTTTCGACGCAGCTGTTCTCGAAGTTGACCATCGTGCTTGTGTATCGCAGCGACGTCTTCGATGCTGACACAGTCCATGGTATGATGACCATGACGGCGTGCAAGTGCGTCGAGTTATCTATACATGTGACCCACTCTTACCTTGGGGTGAGAAGGAGGGGGTCTGCCTCTGGGTCCTTTAACCGAGACGAGTGTCAATCAATGTGGATTCCTTGCCGAGTGCGATCATCGAGTCAATAAGCGCCAGTAGAGGCCGGTTGGCCGCACGCTCTGGCAAATTTGCCCGGCTCCAGATCAGATGGCGGGGTATGGGCGATGCGGACCTCGGATGCTGAGCGCCCCCGATTTCCAGGAACGAACTGCAGGTTGAGACGGGCGATGAGTCCACAGGCTCGTTCTGAGAGAGGTATGAATGGGCTAGGGAGGTGGAGGGAGGCCGGGTGAGCGCGACTACCGACACATGAGTCGTCCTGGCGGGAAGTAGGGGCAGCGAGGAGGAAAGGGAGGCAATGGCATCGTCGATGGAGTGGGAGTGGAAGAGTAAGGATAAGAGGAAGAGATATAGTTGTCTCACATACGAGTAGGGAAAAGAGAGATGACGAATTGAAATTGGACGAGAGTCTGCAGTACCATGGCTGGGCTGGTCAAGACCTAAGAGCGGGATAATTTTACGCGAACGGGCAATCTTGCAAGACTCGGATTGGCGCAGGACTTGAGGTTGCTCTGCCTGAGTCATGAATTACTTACCGTATTTCCTGCAATAAGCTTGACGACACCGCGAATCCTGTAAAAGATATCCAGCCGAAGTGGTGGTTGTAGTCCCCAGATTTAAACATTTTCGCCCTAGCAAATGAGCACTGTTCCTTTGCATTGTGCAACTACTGAACACAAAGAGAAAAGTCTTCCAAACTGAAAGAAAAGAGGACAGAAGAAGCAAAAGAGGGCACGAAGTGAATCACCAACCCGTCCCCCTTAGTTTCTTTAACACCCGCTCATGCAACGCGCGAATCACGGGTCCGATCGCGCCACCCTCACATACGACCCCCACATCAATTGGGGCAATCCGTCGCCCTCCCTCACCACTCTCGGACGTGCGTGGACGTGTCGCGCGGACAGCATCAAGAACGAGCGTGCGGAGATCTGGAATGGGCACTAGCCCGATTCCCTCTGGGTCCGCGTTCGGATGTGAACCTAAGCCGTCCCCCGACTCCGCAGGAGAAGGCGACATTACACCTTGAAAGAGAGGATATGACGCATCCAAAATTGCGATGCGCCTCCCGGTCATTAATCTCAAATCCAGGGCGTGTCTGGCAAAACAGGGTTTGGGGCGGAAGTGCATGAAATGTAAGAGCAAGGTTGAAAAAGGATTTGAACGAAGGGAAACAAACCTTAGGTCGCCGTACAACACTCGCCACCACCCAATACCCTTCACGATCGTATCAAACCATGGTTCTTCGGCAGAGTTATTGTGCTTTTCCCTCCCGGACCACACGGACACGTGCTCCTCTTTCTTAACTATCGCAAGGCGATCAAGCTCGACAGCAATGGGCAACGTGTCTCGAAGAAGCCCTACGAGCCGATGAAGCGACGGTGCCAAAGAGCCGTGTCGGAGAATCTGACGTAGATATGGTTCAGCTTCTTCGTGCGGATTAGATCGCAGATGTGGTTGTATGGATGTGATTGTGGGGGGTGGTGCGAGGGTATTCGGATTCAAAGGTGCAGGCGGCAGCACGCAACGTGAAAAACGAAGCTCGAAGGAACCACCTGTGGGGGATAATTGGTCCGTACAGCTAATCAATACCGTATAGTCCTTTGCGGTGAAATGTCAGGAGTTATACGGAAGGAAGATGAACGAGGACGACTTACCGAGGAGTAAGCAAATTCAACGGTCTGAAGGTCGAATGAAAGGAGTCGGACGTCTCGCCACTGCTTTTCTTTCGCCATTTGAGCAACTGTGTCGGCTAGTCAGCAAAACGACTGTGCTCTGAGAATGTTAAACCGCCTTACCCTCTCGTGCAATCACCACCATCTTGGACACCCTCGCCCATTCTTCAAGGAACTCGTCCACACATGTATCCACTTGCTCGGATAAGAAAGACACAACCGCCTCTGTAGCATCGTAAATGATCCTCTTTGACGGACGAATGATATCGTTGCTACTCCGCCCAGCGGCGGCTCGCTTCCCGACGGGCTGTTGCACATATTTGAGCTTGACACAAGTCACCACTTCAGCCTTCTTATCTGACCACCAATTAAGTGGTATAACATGGATATTGGGCATCGCTGCCTCAGCTGCTGGAGCGCCGGAAAGGATGTCGGATGATTGAACGCAGAGGGCAGGAACGGATCGTGCTAGTGAAGATTGTATATGCGAGAGGGTGGATGATTGAGGGAGGGCACTTGTTGGACTGACGTGCGTGTAGGGTATACCACGAAGCTTGAACTGTGCTTCCACCTTCGTATAGGCGACACGTGCGCTGGCAATGCGTACTAGGGTCGAAACAACCCACCACTAGGCCAAATGCAACTTACCAACAATAAGCATAAAGTTCTCGAAGGGTCTGCGTCTCCAGATGGAAGCTAGTGGAAGAAGATAAGGCGCAGAAATCACGAAGGATTTTTTTGCAGAGGAACTTACTTGTCATCCCTTCGTAGGGTGTTCTGCGCCGATGAAATAACCTCGCGCTTCCGCTTTTGTCCCACTCTAGGATCTTCTACGCGCGGCCCAATAACAAGCTCAGGTGGTCGCTTCTCACCACGTATGCGTCGAACGTCCAGCCATCCAATATCCTCCATAATCATGTTGCCATACATACTATCCGGTAATACCTTGACCGAGATAAGCGCATAGCGAAAATCTTCTTCGGTGATCACGAGGACGAGATAGTGAGATGGAAAGTTGGTAAGTTTGATGTACATCGTTCCTCTTGCCAGTGGTCCCAATTTTTTGATCTCTGAGGAAAACGTAGCCTGCGTTGAAGGGTAAGAGAAAGAAGGAAGTATAAGACTACATACCCTCCTTTGAGAAATTACGATGCCGGAAGGGTTGCAATCCCAGATAATTCGCCTTCTGCTCAATGAGGTCCATGATTGTCTATAGGAATCGCGACACCTCGTATCAGACTTTCGTGGGAGCCCGACCTTTGTCGCAACTTACGTCAAACCGCAGCCTTACCAAGGCCTCTAGCAACAAAGTTGGATTGTCGTTGAAACGATCCGACACGATTGCAAACCGTGGTCCGCGAGACGCAGCAGCGAGATCACCCGTGTCCCGAAGATTCATGCGACCAGTTCTGACGTCGATTGAAACAAGAACGACCTCGTCCGCACAAAGATGGACGCGGAGTACATGGTAACCCCCTACGCAAGTCAGATATCACTTCACACATACGAATCAAAACTACAAACCGCGAGAGTCTAAGACGACTTTCCCTTCAAGAGAAAACACATTGCGCGTCGGACCACGCTGGAGTTGGAACTGAAATACTTTGAGGATAGCTCTGGTATGTGCGTTGATAATCTTGTGAAGCATCGCCTCAAAATCGAGGTTGTTCGATTCCTCGAGAATACAAATTAGTTTTCGTCGAATCGTGTCCGCTCAAACTTACCACCGAAAGTTCGCCGATAGTAACCATAGTGTCATCTTGATCGATGATGACGCCTAGCATACCCTTCATGGGTTCCCACTTGACCTCGAATTTCAGTCCTTCGACTTCGTCCGACGGTCGCGCTGATCCGAGTTTCGCCTTGAGCTGAAGTTCAGACAACATACGGGCTGCTGGTGACCTGGCAGGTCCACCACCAGCTTTGGGATTCGCAGGATTCTCGACGATCGATATAGTGAGTGTCCCACCATACGGGGGTAATTTGATGCGATTAAGAGGCTGTGCGCGTGCTGGAACAACGGTGGTGGTAGGGCGTCTTTAGAGTAGCTTTTGAGTTGATCACAGAACCAAAGTGGTAGGGTACGCACAACCAATACGACACTAAAAGTGTCTTATGACCATCTAACAACTCAACCTTTAAATACTGCCCCCAACCAAGCGAGCACATCCGCATAGCCTAAAATGTACTCAACCAAGTGTATCAAATTGAATACATATAGACAGAGACCAACCTGGTACCATAGGATCTGGAGCTGGTATGAGAGAGACATTGTTTCTGACGAGAATAGATGAGTTACACTTCGCGAGCTCGTACAATCTACCCACGCAGGAAGTTGTACAATCGGACAAGAGGTGAGTCGATCGTTCCCTCAGGTAATTTGGGTCTTTCCGGAACTTCCGCACCAGGAGGAAGGTCCAACGGTTCAGGTAGAGGCAAGTAATATGCCATCCGTGAGTCTGCCTCGTCTGTGATATGTCGCTTAACCATGCCAGTCGGTTCCTGAGGAAACTCTAAACGTCGCTGGATGTCAGTTTCAATCCGAGTTGATCCGTATCCAACCTACCGTTTGCCCCACTCATGTCTCCCCCGACGGATATGAGGAACTTCACGCTGACAAAGAACCAACCATCACCTTTCTGCGCACCGCGCATACAGACAGAGGTCTCAAACAAGCCGGGGACGGTGAAGTGTACCCTGCCACCCACTGGATCAAATAGGAGTTTCAAATGGGGTACTCAGGGGAAGACAAGGATTGTATGACAGTACCGATTTGATGTTGAGACATCTCCACAGGTATTACTTCCGTCATGCGAAGACGGTACCGCATAATCTCTTCCATGTCGCTCAGTATTTTGGCTACCTCGGCGTCCGTCATGGGTGGAATGGGAATAATAGATTTCTGTGCTTAGTACCATGAGTCCATTTGAAAGTACAGGGAAGCATAATGCGACCTTGATCCCGGATGGAAGACGTTTATACGTCCCCAATGTTAGCACGTCGAGCGAGGTGAGAAGATCATGATTTCGAAGTCTGTCGACTTCTCAAGACATGACGAGATCCGGGAACATGCAGCCCCACCTTGCGGGATCGAGACTTTCCCTAGCGTACGTGAGTCCTCCGATGACGCTCTCAAATTGATGGTTCTGGTTCATGAGAAATGCGGTAATATTCTGACGCTGAATAAATATCCATGGGTAATCGAGGGAATCATAAAAAAACTCACCATGCATTTTTGAACGGTCTCCGCATCGCGCGCCCACTTCGTAACAGCGTACAGCTTCACCACTTGCTTCTTGGTCTTGACCACCCAGTCGGCAATTGTCCGTTTCCTCGCAGTATCCGACATGTTCGGAAGCCTAGATCATGAATTGTCAACTACAGCCTGGCGAAGCTTTGTGCATACTCACGTCTCTGCGTGTTCGGACAATTCGGCATAGATCGCTTGCACGACTCTGGAGAGTAGCTCTCCTAGTAGTACCTGACCGTCGAGGACAATAGGTAGTTCCATTTCGAGCTGCTCGAGGGTAGGTTGCTGCTCGAGATGACCATTGCTTGTGTGTCCGTTCAAGACGGCAAGCGCCTGCGCCTTTTGTTTTTGCATGTCGAAAGTGCTCCGGCTGGTGCCATTTGTCGCTGATGGATCCATAGAACAATCCCTGTTGAATAAGACAGGTGGTCTACGTACCCGTCGCTAGCGTCAAGTGTTGAGAGATCGGAGGAGACAAAGCCGACGTGAACAGACAGAAACACCTGCCTATTCTAGATTAACACGTGACCCGGGAATATCCGGGGGTCAACTGAAGGCTTTCCGAGTTAACCAGGGAGCTCACCGACGACGACAACGAGCCTAGCTATGCTCAGGGTCTCAAAATCAGCTGCTCTCTTACGGCGGCAGCCTCTCATACTCACCCGTTCTCTTGCAACCGTCGCGGACCCACCTGTTCGGCGCTATGGTGGACTCAAAGACCAAGACCGTATCTTCACCAACGCTTATTGTAGACATGATCACGGTCTGAAGGGAGCCATGGTCAGTTCAGCTGGCCCACTTTACTCTTTCCTGCACGTTAACTTATTTTTCTAGTCCCGCAGCGATTGGCACCGGACAAAGGACATTCTATTGAAAGGCGACTCCTGGATCATCCAAACCATCAAAGACTCCGGACTGAGAGGACGCGGAGGTGCTGGCTTTCCTAGCGGTCTCAAGTGGTCATTTATGAATAAGCCCGGTTGGGAGAAAGACAAACGGTATGTCCTTGCCTCTAATCGGTTACCTTGGGCTGATTTCGTTTCAGTCCCCGCTACCTGGTGGTCAATGCTGATGAGGGTGAACCAGGAACGTGCAAAGACCGTGAAATCCTTCGTGGTGATCCTCATAAGCTCGTCGAGGGCTGTCTTGTCGCTGGCCGTGGTATGAACGCGAACGCGGCCTACATATACATTCGCGGAGAGTTCATCCAAGAGGCAAATCATCTCCAGCAAGCCATCAATGAGGCGTATGGTGCTGGTTTCCTTGGTAAAAATGCCTGTGGCTCGGGTTACTCGTTTGACGTTTACCTTCACCGCGGAGCTGGCGCGTACATTTGCGGCGAGGAGACGGCCCTTATTGAATCCATCGAGGGTAAACAAGGGAAACCCCGCCTCAAGCCACCTTTCCCTGCAGACGTCGGTCTTTTTGGCTGTCCAACGACTGTCGCAAATGTTGAAACGGTTGCTGTTGCACCGACCATTTGTCGACGTGGGTCAGCCTGGTTCGCCGGTTTCGGTCGGGAACGCAATCAGGGTACCAAGCTATTCTGTATTAGCGGTCACGTCAACAACCCATGTGTGGTCGAGGAAGAGATGAGCATCCCGCTCAAGGAACTTATTGAGCGCCATTGTGGCGGTGTCAGGGGTGGCTGGGACAACCTACTCGGGATCATTCCCGGTGGGAGCTCTGTTCCTGTATTACCCATTGACAAATGCTCAGAGGTTCTCATGGACTACGACTCGCTGAAAGATGCACAGTCAGGTTTGGGCACTGGTGCTGTAATCGTCATGGACAAGAGTACCGACATTGTCGCGGCTATTGCACGGTTCTCTGCAGTGCGTTCTATCATATATTTCTTTTTATCTCTCTGTTGACAAGTTGACAAGTTCTACAAACATGAATCTTGCGGTCAATGTACACCCTGTCGTGAAGGTACCACGTGGATGATGAACATGATGAATCGTATGGTTGAAGGTCGTGCTCACCGACGAGAAATCGACATGCTACTGGAACTCACGTATGCTTTCATCCAATTGCTCGACACAGATCATTCAATTTTTTTTGTTTACAGCAAGCAAGTCGAAGGACGCACGATCTGCGCTCTTGGCGACGCTGCCGCGTGGCCAATTCAAGGTCTCATCCGTCATTTCCGTCCTGAAGTAGAGGCTCGCATTGACGCATTCCGTGCTGCCAACGGTGGCGTTTTGTTCGGTGGTCGGTTGAAGAGCCAAGTGGATCCAACGCTGGCAACGTCGGACAGTCTTGGTGCAAACCTAATAGAGCCAGGTGATAGAGTATAGTGTCCATAACCGCCCTGCACAATATTATATCCGCAGATCCATGCCAAACTGAACAATATCACTCCGTGTGCGAGTTGACGACCCTATCAAGCGACAGCAATGAGTCCGCACGGGTTCCGTGGCATGTCCTGGTTGTCCATATCGATTCACCTTCAAAACACATTCAATTGTGCTCTTATTCCGAATCACATCCTTTATTATAGTCACCCATGCTCTTGAAACGCAACGAAACGAGCATTTGGCATACTACAGCGCCTACTCTAATCAAGATGATGACTGAAGTGACAAAAGCATCAGTCGGTCAATATTCAATGCGGTAATCCCGTGCCTCTCGGAACTTACCTCTCTGTCCACAAAGAAATTGTGACACTGCGCGACTCGGTGACCTGTCTGCGTTACGATGGTGCATCGTCGCTACCACTCAGCGTGTGTACTGCCTTGAGTCCCTTGACTACAAATGTTCACCGCAACTCGGGCCCCCCGTTAGTCGTTTCGCACTGGTACGGGTCCGTGTATCATGATACTACGGGTAAACGGTGAGCGGCCATTGTATAGCCATCCTCGTGGATGTATACTGTATGTTTGCTGTACGAGTACTTGAGTACCTAAACACGCATCGTTTTCTTCCACTCTGCTTACCCAGACACCACAATATCGTACCTTCTATGCAATCCGACGGACACCCTATGTTGTCATCATCGGTTGAATGGACATTCCAGATGTCTGGGTTCAAGTACGTCTATTTCGCGAGTCTGGTTCGTCGCATATTTGGTTTCTGGTTCAAATCAACTTTTTAGCAATACCCTGAAATTTCCACTGGCACCTCCACCCGATCTCACGCGCCACATTGTCAGAATCAAAGATCAGTATTCGGCGGGAGGAAGTTTCCGTAATGTCTATAAATGTCTGTACCGCTGTGGTCCTGCCACCACTCCAACGGAGGTGAGAGCGTGTCGTATAATTCATTGTTACCAGCTACTTACCTCTTTCTCAGGTCGCTGTGAAATCGTTCCGATTCAGTTTCATAGTTGATGGAGAATCAGGCCATAAGCCCACCAAGGTGACTATCTATGCCCCGTCCAAAAGTCAATACAAACCACGTTGCAGATGCTTCGACGGGAGCTTGGAATCTGGAGGAGATTGAAGCATAAAAATATAGTTCCTTTCCTAGGTATTGCATACGGCTTTGGGATGGATGGTTCCATGGCGCTGGTATCCTCATGGATGCCCAACCAATCTGTTCACCTCTTCTTAACGGAGCACGATGCAGATCTAGGTTTGGGACATCGACTTCAAATTGTGCGTTTTACTTACCGTCCAAGTACCTTCAATCTTTCTGACCGCACTCAATAGTTACTGGATATTGCTAATGGGCTGCACTACTGTGGGTCCTAATCATAGTGTCAGATACCCACAAAGAATAAAGCCTGACAGTGCATTCCATTCCAATCGTCCATGGCGACTTGAACACCGTGCGTCAATGTAGAATGATCCTTGTCTTTCCAAGCTAATTGCAAGGCAGAATAACGTGCTTCTCGATGCGGATTATGGGGCATGCTTGGCGGATTTCGGATATGCCTCTTTGGTGGGGGAATATTCCCGAAGCAATGGCATATCTACAGAAATCGACTGCACGATCAGGTGCATTACGATGGATTGCGCCAGAGCAAATCGATCCAGACGAAACACTGAGTAACCGGACTACAAAGACCGATATATACACCTTTGGCTGTGTCGCTCTCCAGGCAAATCCAAATTCCGCGCATAAAACAGATCTGTACTGATCTCTATGCAGGTATTGTCTGGAAAACAACCATGGTCGGAAGTACGCGAAGATGCGGCCGTCATTTTGCGCTTGGCAAGAGGCCACAAACCAGGTCGACCAGAGTCTCGACCAATTGATGATTCGCATTGGAACCTAATTCAAGATTGCTGGTCGTCATCCGAGAAGCGACCCACAGCAGAGGTGATAACCTTTACCATCCAACGTTTCTTGAACAATTGCCCACCGTTCCGACCCCTTCGTCGGTGTCCCTGGCTCTACTCGCAGACGAAAGTCCTGAGCGTTCATTACTACGTGTAGCTATTCCATTATAGACAGCATACTGTCCAAATCTGGTTCAGGAGGCTAATATATATCTCGAATGGACATCAAGCCAGTGTTATTACAGATAGTTGTCCTCCTTATAGCCCACGTAGCACAGCCAGGTATGGCCTTCCCATCATGAGGCGGTATCTTGCATTCAACGCGCTCTGCAGTTTGCTCCTCGAGTCATCACGACACACCGGAGTAACGTTGATTGTTGCAACGCTTCACCCCAGAGCAACCCACCCACACAACTCCATCTTCTGGCTCACCTCGGTCGGCATCCTCAACACCGTCTCCTTGTGCAACTCGTTCTCCCCACACCTCTCCGAGCATAACACAAACCTCCCTAACCCTCCCTCCCGGCCGGTGAACAAACACACTGTCGGCGGCATGTCCGCGCAAAAGTAGTACACCGTCGACGAGTAGGTGTCGATGAGGGTGTAGGTCCGTCCTGCTTGCGATCCCTGCTCGGCCCTGAGCGCGTGGTCGTACTGCACCTGCGAACCTGCACGTTCCGTGCCCTGTTCAGGTACCGCGAATCCCGAGCCGCTGGGGGTGAAGCCGAGGCGGGGATACCGTCCCTTATTGCCCCCGCCATAGAGGTGCACGACGGCCTTGTCGATGTCCAGGACGCCCTTGACGCCGATGAGCCACGGTTGTGCGTCGAGCACGCGACCCGCCTCGCTGAACACGAACAACCTGGGGGAGAAAACAAGCAGGGCGAGCCCACACGTGAACAGCACGATCCCGCCCGTGATGGTGACCGTCATCCATGTGGCGAGGCCGATGATGATGAGGGGCCACGAGAGCTGGGGTAAGAACCCAACGACCGTCCTCCTAATCGAATCGGACTTGTCGAAAGCGATCTCGGGAAAGTCCTTCCACCGGATACATGCTGCCTTACACCCATCGAGGACGAGCGCACCGTTCTCCGTGATGCCTGCGACTTGGATCTCGGGGATGACATCCCACAGGTTCGCCCAGTAGACGTCGTCCTCTGCGTACCAGCACGAAGACCGACCGATGATGGATGGTAGCAGCGAGACCATACGCTCAGCGATACGGTCGTTGTCATTGGCCATGGATAAGCGTGCCAACGCGCGCAACTCGTCTTCAAAACGACTGGGCTGGATGCGGTGTTCGAAGAAGCCCATGAGAGCATAAACGCGATCTGCTGCGTACGGGCCACTCATAACAACTTTTTCCTCATTAAAGTCAGAAGGTATTTTTGAAATTGGTTGCGGTAGCGTGATGCCGCGTCGCCATATGGCCTCCTTCAGGAGGGTGAGCCGCTCAAGTCTCTCCAACGGGTCCTTCCCGCTGTAGGCATTGATAACAGGTTGCTCCCAGTCGTGTTTGGCATAAGCGAGGTTCGCAAGTTGGAGGAGTGATACGGAGTCGATATCAGCTCGGTCACGGAACTTGTAAGACAGGCGCCGGCTGAGGAGGGCTTCGGGGAGTGTCCAAACGCGATTTCCCCAGCGTTTCCATGCATCACGCCCGTCGACAATGCTGCGCGAGTCGCCAAGCACGATCAGGGTAAGCTCCGCGCCACGATAAACGTCCGCCATGCAATACAGGTCCAACTTCTTCTCCTCTGGGCTCTCACCTAGGCACTCCAGATCGAGCCAGTATGCATTGAAATTCTGTAGCACAACTGCAGCATGGACGTCCTGTATAAAGTCCCTTTTGTCCTTCTCCTGGTTCGGGCTGTGGCTGTATATGTCGGCGGCGCAGTATGAGATGGCGATGTACTTGGTGCGGATGATGGTATCAAGGTCCGTGCACGGAACCCACCGGTCCTCGGCAGCATCATGAAGCATGAGGACGCGCGGGTGAAGGGAGTGTGTTGGGATGCTTTGTTCGTCCCCGTTTTTGAATCGGGAGGAATACTCTTTACGGGAACGAGCTGCCCAGAGTTGACCCGTGAATGAGCGTTGGTAGGGCTTGTAATATCCGGTGTTATACACGGCTGAGTCCTCTCCCGAGTCCGAGTTGCCTGTTAAATCGACCGGAGTGAGGAATTGCACGAGGAACCAGAAGAAAGACCAAAGGAGCTTGAAGGAGAAATACAACCATGTGCCGGTCCATTTGAAAAAGACGCGGTCATAAAACGGGTTTGTGCAGACAAGCCATATGGCAAGTTTGCTCGCCTGGGTCGTGTGATCTCTGATGCGCTCTTCGCCAGGGCCCCTCGGGTTGACGGACTGCACAGTGAGTTTGCGGCAGATTCCTGTAGTAGAGCTGACATATCTCTGTTCTAGCCCGTGCGTCTTGGGGATTCCAAGGTAATCGTAGCACGTGATGCTTTCTTGAGTGTGCTGGTGCGCTGTTGGAAGAAGCGACCTGGACTCGATACGTGGGGCTGAGGACGCGTAAGTCAATACCTAGGTAGCGGAGGAATGTGACTTACGGTCCTGTGAAGATGACCCCGCTTCCATTGGCGTAGACCGACGCCAGAAGAGGTCTCTGAAGGCCAAGAAGCGGGAGGACATTTCGTAGCCAATTCCTGTAGTATGTGATTACTTGAGGAAGGGGGCGGCACGAGAAACGTCTTGGGAAGAGGATGAAAGGATATTACCACATACACATTGATTTTATCAGTCATTTGTCAAGTCTTCACAGCAAGTGAGTGGCGTATCAACAAGCTTAGGCGAGACTGTCGTAAGAGGCCCATGTCGTAAGATGCCAAGAAGATTGTGGTTCAGCGCGTGCACCACTGTAGGCACCAGAGCGGATGAAGAGGGAAGAAGTCACACCAGTCCCTGAATCTGTCTGACTCAGGCTATCAGCCACAAGTCATGCTTTTCGGGGTCACTTACAGTAAATGCTTCCTGGCCAAGGAGATCCGTCTGCGAAAGATAAGCGAATCGACCTCGGGTGATTTAGAAATGGGTTCATATGTCCAGAAACATGGGAACTTGAAGTGTATTGGAAAGAAGGCAGTGCCCGATCAGTAACAGAACACCTCCGCGTGATGGTGAGAAACTCTCCATTACAAATCACAATAAGTATCGTCAGTCCCTAGCAGGTACCGTATCGATGCACGTAATCCAGTGACCAGGGCCTAAAAGCCGTCTCCTGATCATCGGCGGTCTAACGAACATCTACGCGAAAAGGTTGTCGCCTATTGCGGGATCAACAAGAGCAAGTATTCGATACAAGGTGCCGAAGTGAGCCTTAGCATCCTTCGAGTGTGCAAGGGTATAACTTACCAAAGCAGGCTTCCATAATTCCGCGTTCGACCGAGGATCAATATTCAGGGTTAGGGTCGGTTCTACGGTGACCAGGGTCTGAAACGATGGTGCCTGACGAGACTTCCACAATCATCACCTGGTTGGTGTCGTCTGCAAGTACTTACTTATGTAGCACAAGTTTGCCATTTTGGCATGCCGCATAGCAGAATTTTCAGCTATGCCAACTTTACTCGAATTGACAAATAACAGGCCGGGTCGGTATCACTGGGAATGCAACATTTGTGACGAAAAGAAGGTTGCAAGGGCGCTGGCCAGTGAGCCCGGTCCTCACTGGAAGCGAATTTCAGAGGCATTCAAGTTCACGGGATACTCAGAATATTCGGTACATTACAGTTTAGGAAGCAGCGCAGATGTTTGTATGTTGGGAGAACTTTCCGATCAGTTCCAAGGAACACTCTTAAAGTGTAACGTGGCAATCACAATCCTCTCTATCGTTCCGCATGCCGGTGATGAGTCAAAGGCTATTTTTCCAAGAATCTCAAAAGCTCTAAACTGATAAATTATGGCGTCGAGGGGATTGAGTGTTTCCAAGATTGGAAAATCCATGCCAACTTACCATCTATCACGACAAAGGTGGCAAGTAGCGAGCAAACTTGACGCAATCATGCGCATATGTACATCATGATGCGGACGCAGCTAGGAATCAAAATCTCGACATCGCAAAGGATTTAGAGGAGAGGTTCACTTGGGTTCCACCGCTCGTGTAAGCTGCCGAAGATCTTGCTGGTCCCGAGGCAATCTCGCTGGAGGAGATTGATGCGCTTTTTTCGGAATTTGAACAGGGGGCTGCAAGTAAGCAAGATGGTGTTATTAGTGGAGGCTGTCGACGAACGTTTCTCACAAATTTTACTCCAATACTTCCAGCTTCAGCCATGCGTCCATCTTCTCCCACACGTCTCCCTGTTCGTTCGTCCATTCTTCTCTTTTTTCTCTCACACAAGCAAGACATAGTCCCTCAGCAGCCCAGTCGATTTGTTTGAGTTGCTCGAGTGCCTCAAGGGGCTTGTACACGCTATCTCCTGCTATGGCAGATTGTATGACCAGAGGAAACCATTTTTCTGCCAAGAGGTTGGCACACCCCATGTGTGGCGCCACAGGCTAGAAAAATGAAAACAAGCGGATCAGCGGAGCTGAATCTGGATAAATAGCTAAGAGAGATGGGGAGGGGAAAAATGAGAAGCACGCTCTATGAACAGACGGCGGGCGACTGAAATTTGAAGCAGGACGTCGCCCAAATTCGATGGAGACACCACCGACCCGGCGACAAACACAGGTCAAAAGATGGTAAACGAGAGGGTTGGACACACCGGTTCAAATAAAACGGGCGTAAAATGTTCCACGATGCCGTTCATGAGATTTCGGCAACGTTCGATGTCTGTGAGGGTCAGGGCTACCGTTATGGAGGGAAGTGCATTGTCATCTTGGGGGGAAGCGTCCGATTCAGGTTGCGGCTCAAAATCGGTTGTGGTCACAAGACTGTAATAAAGGCCTTTTTGGATCTGCGAGTTCGTTCCGGGGAAGTCGCCGAAGAAAAGGGTTCTATTCGTTTGACATGACGAGGTAACATAGAGGTTGAATGCTCACCGAAGTAACCTCGTATCGCAACGCGAGACTCAAAGCTTCCTCAAGATGACTTGGGTGAACAAACGGGGACGGTCCGCTGGGAAACATGGCTATGAGATATGATTTTGCCAAGCCGTGCACGGATGGGAGATCCAACTGCTCAGGCGAAGAGACGCGAAGGATAGCAGCCACGTGTTGGAAGGGTGCTTCCAGTGACAGCGGACTACATTGGATGCGTGAGGCTTTTGGGTACGATCATCACTTGTTGGTGCTCACGTATCGTGGTAGAGATGCGCTAACAAGGCCGTGAAATCCCGTACGTGCACACCGAGCGCAAGCGGAATGGTCATGGCAGGGACATCCCATCCGCCCTGCGAGTTTTGCTCCAGAACAGCCTTGGAATGTCGGCGGAGTAAACATCCATGGATCCGGAACAGCACGATACTGCCTTGCTCGTCGACTTGGTTGTTTGATACATTCACGATGACAGAACCGTCGTCGAACCAATAGATTGGATGTCGACGAGCTTCAAGTTGTGAATCTGGTTGGATCATGATCACAGCCGCCAACCAGCCACTACAATAATGACCGATAAATGGATAAGGGTAACGAGCGATCTGTTATGGTGGCTGATGAAGCTGACTGACGCCCCAGTCACTGTGGGCAATGGCAGCAGGAGAATGCATGTGAAGATCACGGTTTACAGTACGCGTTCACATCGAGTTCCCACCGTACCGTGTGATGCGGCTAATACTGCCACATTGATGGCATCATCAAAGTAGGCGAACATTGTAGATGCATACAGGACGTGAACGACAGGACGACGACGCATGCTAATACAAGACTTTACTCAATCGTTGTATCGAATTAAGCAGAATATCTCCTTGCTTCACTACTTTCTCGTATTGAGCATTCTTCAGTGAGGGTCGCGTGGTTTCCACAATTCTATGCACCTTGTCGATCGTGCAGTGCAACCGCCCGTTGGCGATAAATCTTGACAGCTCGCTAAACTCCCGTTGAGTCACTGTCTGCACCAGAGAGGCCGACTTGAACTTACTTGTCAATAAAGTCAACGCTGACTCCGAAGGCGCCACTGAGGCTCTCCAGCGTGACACTACGGTACGATTCCAAAAGCTGACTGTACGCGAGAATTCGCATCTCTCGGACGTAGTAGCGTGTATGTGGAGACAATAACCGCGAAGGAAGGAAATAAGTTTGCTCGAGGGTAGCTGTGCATAGTGGATGAGGGTCCATCAGTCAAATTCCACCAGATTAATTCATCGTGGATGAGAAAACACGTACCTAGTGCCACAAATAGCTTGGCGTAATGACAATCGTACAGGTTGTTTACGAGGTCTCCCAACACCGGGAGCTCGGGTAGGACAGATATGACATCTGGGGCAGTGATGAGCTGAAGCAAAAATCAGCCTGACTAGGTCCTGTCACGCAAGCATGGCGAATGATAGGAACCTTTTTCTTCAGATCTGGCCGCTTGAGGGTCAACGTGTTGACGATGAGGGTGAGAGAAACAAAGTCGGTGTAGGAGATTAGCTCCGTAGCCGTAAACGTGGACAGCGCATCAAGCAGGAGCTCGCCACCAGTCTTGAATTGACGGATAGAGACAGAGTGCAGTCCACGATAAACCTTGAGGCGATTTCGTCTGTCCCAATCACCGCCCTCTTCGATGAATCTGTAGGATGTCATTCCGCGGAACAGAACGCGTCGGAGATGTGACCAACTTTTCTGCCTTTTCAAGGTTCGCGGTGATCAGAGCATTGTCTCCAAAGAAAAGTCCAATCCTGATGAGAGCGAGGGATATATCTATCCTCGAGCCGAGTCCAGGGTTTTTCTCAAGCGCTAGTTTCTGCGCCGCGATGGCGCGCTCCTGGCAAAGAGGTTGACTGGGCTGCATAGCGCAGGGGTCACCGACGTACCCTGTCACCGGTCCGCGTCAGGTGGTTCGCGCGGGCCTTTAGTGCATCCGATATTTCAGACTCTCCTTCAGTCTTCTCGGCCTCAGCTAGCCGTTCGTCAAGTCTGTTGAGCTCCTCTTCGTTCGCTTTCTCCATCTCGTCCAGAAGCGTAGGGTCAGAAACAAGAGCGCCAGAGGACGTGACGAGACGGTAATACGGCGCCATTTCTGATCGCAAAAGGATATGCTAGGATACATAGATCCTTGACAGAGAATGCCAGATGAACGCACTGTCCGCTTTGATCCCATCTAGTAGCTCATTTCTGGCTTTGTCGTGAAGATGCTTGAGTGAAGGAGAAAGCAAGACGAATACATGTTGGGGAAGGGTAAGATTAGGGAAGGGTAGGATCGATTCGTCCGACATGGTGGTGTACTGAGCCGTACCATGACTGACAAGGACGCGTCATATCATGCATATTCCCACGACTACCCTCGGCCGTTTTTGGAACATCCGATCGTGATCTCATTGCTATGTTTTTCAAGTTTGACATAGTAGATAGACAAGTATCGAGTGTGCTAGCTGCAAAACGGCCGTTCATAAGAGGGCCTGGAAAGAACACCTTCAAACTTCAGCCTATGTGATCCAGTCTCTGACTCGACCAATGACGAAACCAACGAATAGATTCACCAGAGTTGTAAAAGTTTTGGTGTTGCTTTCCCGCATCAGCAATATGTCACCCCGACTGTCACGTCTGCACGGACTGTGGACTGACTGTCTGCACTGTCAGACCTGTCTAACAATGTGCACATTCCCTACAGACCACCACAGTTTGTTCAGTGCACAGAGGATCCTGACAGACGCACAGTACTTATTCAAG
>JBBPNX010000414.1:1261-20727 GCA_038091155.1 Harrya chromipes | reverse complement strand
GGACGACAGCAAGGAACTCCTTCGCCGCCCGCCTTGTGTAATCGTCGTCTTTGATCTTTGCTCTATAGAAGGAGTAAGTCACCGAGCGCCATACTGCGATGCGTTCGGGCGATTCTATAGTCGATTAGATGTCTGTACCGTCTTCGAATCCTAGCGGACGAGCTCACCAGAAGTCATAATATTGTCATGCATATCAAGCAAATCGTCGCTTCTCTCTCCGTTAAGTCCGGGAGCGAAGGGCTCGAATACGCGTTCAAGGAGCATTCCATTGAAGAGACAGAGGATGCTCGGTAAAATGATGGTTGATCCTTGTGCGCCTTGCTCGACTTTCAAAGAGACAAAATCGACGATAGTTGAATTTTGGCGATTAGGATGGAGTGTCCATACACTCCTGCGCAAGTCGTACGCAAACCTGTCAGGACGGATCCAGGAAACAAGGCGTTGCATCACTTCGCGAACGTCGTCGTTGAAAGAACCGGCAAGTTTGACGAACTGATGGTGGTCCGGAGGATCGGCGACATCCGTGCCTGCATCACTCACGTTCTGTGGGCTGCTCTGTCCTTGAGGGGTATTTTCTGCGTCAAATGACCCCGATCCTGGTCGGACGACCGCCTTCTCCATTCCTGGGAGAGGAAGAGGAGACGATGCGAGTAACCCGTCAACGGTATTGTTGAGACAGGAAGGGAGTGCATGGCCGGGGTGAAATGGTGTTGGAATGCGTGGTGAATCTTCTGACACTGGCGGATGAGGAGCGGCGGGCGAGTCGTTGGATGCATCCGAGTCCGAACTGGAAGGCGAAGGGCCAGTCCGTCCGGAAGTAGAAGGGCATGCACGATCCCCGGGGAGTTGTGATCCTGTTGGGTGAATTTGGTGCCCGGGGCTAGAAGCCGAGATGGTCATTGCGGAAGGGGATGTAGCACGACTCAGACCCTTGGGCGGGGAAGAAATAGACGTCAAATCATTCAACACGTTGGTAAGAAGTGTCGACAGCTGATCATCTATCAGACACAGACGTGAGTATGAGACATGTTATCGAGAAGAATAGATATCCACTGATGTTGACGGTCTCGTGTTTCGAGTGATCATTGTTGTTTTGGACCGAATTATCGAACGAGTTATTGGTCGTGTTGCCGCCATAAGTGATTGTCGTATTCCCGTACCCTCCAATGACATCTCGAATGACTTTCTTGGCCCCTGTTAAACACAAACCTTCCGTTGGTCAGGATAGTAGTGATCATGAACTCGAAGTGGTAACATACCATTAGTGATGTCTTGCCTCAACGAATACTTGTATTGAATATCATTCAGATTGATCTGGTCGTCACAAACGTCGTTGTAAGTGTCGAAATTCGCAGATGCGTCTGGGCCAGTTTGACCGTATGGCATCATGATTTACAAGGGCGGACCACTCAACGCAAGGGAAGCCAGAAGACTGAAAAGAGAAATTTACTGCATACTACCCGACCGCGAAGCCCAGTATATATGATCAATGAGGAACATGCCAGCAAGCCATGAGTGACTGTGCGTTTGGGAGCTGTTTCCCGGCCTGATAAGTGATTGAAACGAGGCCAACCGCATGGCGACTTGGCAGGAGCCAAATTTTGGAATGATCAAACTCATCTCGGGCTGAATCCATTGCTGAGAATGATTTTGATATGAATCAATTGGCACTTCGGGCGATGCGATGGATGAATCCCTGACACGTTTTGGGGATACAAAACGCGTGGGTACACGGCAGTACCTTCCATGATCAAATCAGTATGTACTAGTAACTCGCTCAGATCTTTACGTATCATTATGCAGGGCCTCGGCGCCACAGCCTACAGGCGTTCCGGTCGGCCAATCGTGTTCAATTGAACGTTCCCGGTGACTGCCGGGTCGAGCTCGTTCTGAGGTACTGCCTACGCTGGCTTCGCCCGTGCGACAGGGCTGCTATTCTTCTCGGTATATCGTGGTCGAACTCGTGTTTGTCTAGACCCAAAAAACGGTTGTGGATTAGCGGAGCTGGTTGCCAGTGTTGCTGTGAGAAGTGGCTAATTGCGACTTGCGAACACCATGACATGATGTAGATAGAGACACATGAACATAATACCGGCTTCAAGTTAAGCTGCCATCGTGTACTTGAATAACGGCTCTGACACGCAGTCACTTGGCACGAGCGAAGTGGCAGAGCAGTGGAAGCGGCGGTGCAGTTTCCTGTTGTTCGCGCAACTTCTTTCGCCCACCTTCCACTCCCTTGACGACAGAACCCCGTTCGAACAGCTACCAACCTCTTCGTTTCTGGGCTCCAGGACGTTACGCGGCCTACGCTCGCAAGCAGCCCAGGCAGTCCCTGGAGCCGGACAGCGCTGAGCGCTGCCACCCACACTCTTCGTTGATCACACATCACCACAGACATTCGTCTAGTACAGTAGCAAAGGCCTTTCACATACCAACATTCGCCCTGTTGATACGATCACTCATCTCCGAAGCGACAGCCAAAGAGGGCTAATACAAAATACTTGTCACAGTGAAAGCCTTCGAAAGGGAATACCGGAGAAAGCGCTCCGCTCTGCAATAGCCATTCTTCGTCAAAATCCCAGACACCTTAAGGACTGAGGGACCCACTCTAACCAAGTCCTTTTTTGGACTGTCCATTGTCCTCGCTTACGAGTCGTTGGGCTGTATTGTGCCGCTCGTCCGTTGGGTCTACGCGAGCAACCTTGAGCACCCTGGGACTCCAATCTATTCTGATCCTCCTCGGCACGCTCCATCTTCCGCTCAAGCTCAAGTTCCTGCGGTCTCGTTCCAACTCGGCCCTTAGAGCGAGATCGTTAGTGGCCGTGACTTCTTCCATCTCTCCTCAGATCTGCCAATTCTTGTTCATGTTTCTTCTGCATCTCGCGCATCTCAGCGGTGAGGATAGCGCCGAGCTTTGTTCCCCGTCGCAGCTCCATTAACCCGAGGAGCGCCCTCAGGAAGAGTACCGCGAGACGAGACGTCAGGAACATGAAAAGACTAGGAGCGAACGTGACTCATTGTGCCGTATGAGAGAAGTTCGTGAGAAGCAGCACGAACTGGAAGAGAGACTTCGCCTGGCGACGGTGGACGTCCGGAAGGATCGGAATGCTACTCAGGGAGATGGGATCGTTCGTTCGTGGCTTTGCGGAAAGGCGGGGGCAAATACGGCGGAGCGGTCGTGACTGTCCTTGACGGTGCAGTTGGGGTTGCAATGATCTATCGTACGGAATGCACTGATCTCATCAAGCTTGCATCGTTTTGCAGACACTACCGCGCAACATTGTCGCCCCTGAGTGGTCATCAGATAGGGTGATACATGACTGCTGGTACACGCTTGGCGACCAAACTAGTACTCGTCCGACTCCATGCTGTTCAACGACGAATGCAAAATGCACCATACATTTACGAGAAAGAGATGCAGGAGAAGGTGCAGCAATGTAATCTTTGCGCCTCCTTCGTCAAAATCGTAGACCCGTCAATACAGACATAAACAGATTCCATAACCACGGAGTTGCTTTCGGCCGACCGTTGTTTTCAGGAACCACTCGTTGGGCCGTATTGCGCCCCGCTCCTGTTGGGTCTGTAGGAGTGATCTTGAGCGCCCTATCCAATCTATTCCGATCCTCCTCCGCACGCGCCATCTTCTGCTCAAGTTCCTTGCGGTCTTGTTCCAACTCGGCCCTCAGAGCGAGGTCATGAGTGGTCGCGGCTTCTTCTATCTCTTTCTTCAAATCCGCCAACTCTGTCTCGTGTTTCTTTATCATCTCGCGCATCTCGGCGGTGAGGATGGCGCCGGCCAACGTATCACCTAGTCTCGTTCCCCGTCGCAGCCCCTCTTGTACTTGCATCGTCACGGGTGAGAGCGGGATGAGCTCGGACAAGATTTGTTGTGCAGACTCGATGGTGTCGGAGTGACGGCGTATCTTTGCGCCGTTGTCGATAAGATCTTTGAAGGCGCCGCGCACCAGGGAACCCTCACGCCTAGTTCCCTCCTCGTCGGTGACACGACTCCAGTTCGTAGTGACGATACGAACATGATCAAGGTTCTTATCTCCGCAGAGTGCCTGCAGCATTCTGATATTCTTTCGCGCAAGACCACCAACGCGGGGATCCGAGATACGATGCATGTAGATGATACCATTCAGCGTTTCCTTCTCCCTAGTAATCAGCGGTGATCAGAAAGTGGAGGTGTGTGCCGGATCGATCAAAAGGTATTTACCCATTCTCGGGTTCCAGGAAATGTACGATTTTCTCCAAGATATCTGTATCAGTGACCCCTTCTCGAGAGTCGTCAAAACCTGGTGTGTCGACGAGTGTCACGATACAATGGGTCTTCTCGTCCTTGTACTGCGTCGTGTGAACTGCGGACGTTTCGGAATCGGGTGTGCCCGATGTGAACGCTTTCGTCGCTGGTGACAAGCTTGATGAACTATGTAAAAAGGTGTAAGGGCGTAGATTGTACAGGTGGCGAGCACTCACCGTCGACTTTCCTAGCCCATGAGTTGAGTGGGGATGTTATGACCATTAATTCATCGCTGTCGAAGAGAACGTACCAGTGCCAGTCGCACCCATAACCCTGTGGATGTGTGTTAGCTATACTTGACCTCTTGCACTGCAAGGTATTCGCACGCAATCATAGAGCGAACCGTTCCCTTGCTCATGCTTGACGAAAGCTGGGAAGTTGAAGCTAGCGGGAGACAGCAAGTTCAAGTTGGGGAGCGGGGTTGGTCAAGGAGACGCTTTTATGCAACTAGGTTATTGCGGACACGCTCGCCGTCGTTGATTCATTTTTCTACGCAGAACCTGTTTGATCGTGGTTGTGGTGCGGTGTGGGCGAGGTGAAACTTGAATGTGCCATTACGGTCACAGTAGCTTCAAGTTCATCATCTCGCTATTTACGTCAAGTCCGTCGATTCAAGAGTCTCTGATTCGCCGCCATGTCCTCTTCCACCAATCCGATCAAAAGGCCAGCCTTCGCGAAGCATGTCCACAAACTCCATCTCGCTCACCTGTCTTACGCCTTCTGAGCCCGACATCGAATTCCCCAATTTTCAGCCTTCTTGGGTGAAAGAAAGTGTTGCGGGTGGGTGTGGCAAATTCACCTCTTACTACAACCACACACGCGAAGCCCACTTGCAACATGCCAGTGTTGTGCTCGGCCTCACCTAATGTGAACGAGAAGGCTGGTACAATCATACTGCCATGGGTGGCACAAAGTGTGGAAGTTCCCCTCACCTTCTACTTATTAGATACCGCGGAACTCAAAGTACAAATGTCAAGTCCAGTTGCAGTGGGCCGACACGTTGAGCGTTTTTGCAAGTTCAGCCAGGGATAACAGTGAGTCAAACTATACTTTGCTTAGCTTTTCCCTCCAATTTGGCGCCTTGCGGCCTCGACGAGTCTGGATCTCCCTTTCGCGCATGCCCGAGTCTCATGTACCGTTCGTGAGCAACAGCGACTTCGATTCCCATCCTTCCATTTGTAAGCCCGGATCGAAATAGCATGTACATTCACACCGATAATCTGACGCCCCACGTCTATACATATGTCCCATTGGACGCTATCTGATCCCGCAGAACACCGTGCTTTCCTACCACCATCATGTCCTCGAACAATTACGCCACGACCGGTTCCCTCAACTACTTCCGCCCTCACACAGACGGCACTCGGCTTTTCCACCACATCAACGCCGACAGCAAGACAGGCCAACATCTTCGCAACTGGGTCGAAGATCCCCACGTGGTTGACATCGAGAACATCCGCGGTTCAGAGGACCAATACAAACTCGACAATGCTGGGTTCCAGTTTGGAAAGGCGCCTTCCAAACACACCAGCTTTCTCGACGAGAAAGCGATCGAAGCAGAATACTACCCCGAGTGTGCCGAGTTGATCAAGAACCTCACCGGGGCGAGCAACGTCGTCATCTTTGACCACAGTGCGTCGTTCCCACCGTTCGTTATCTGCCCCTGACGAGTGGCCTCAGCCATCCGCCGTCGTCGACCTGGACAGGCAGATGACAGTCCCCAGACACGTCAACCGGTATCGCTCGTACACGTGGACCAGACCACCGCGTCGTCCATCGCCCGTGTCCATCGCCACCTCCCCCCTTCTGACGCACCCGCGTTGCTCAAACGCCGTTTCCAGATCATCAACCTGTGGCGCCCCATCTCCCATGCAGCGCTCGACTGGCCGCTTGCGCTCTGCGACTTTCGGAGCGTGGACGTGAAGAGGGACTTGATGCCCATGGCGCTCATTTACCCAGATCGGGAGGGAGAGACGTATGGCGTCAGGTACAACGGGGCACACAAGTGGAAGTATATGAGGGGAGTGGAGCCAGACGAATTCGCCTTGATCAAGTGGTACGCATCTCGCTCTCCGCGGCTTGCTGGCAAGGTCATTGACCACGTGCACGTCTAGCTTCGACTCTGTGCAGGATGGCAGCGTGGCTATTCTGAGTCCCCACACTGGGTTCCAAGACCCGAATAGCCCCGAGGGTGCACCTTTAAGAGAGTCTATCGAAGCCAGAGCGCTCGTTTTCTACGACTACTAGTAGGACAATACGTTTCGTCAAGTTGTCGTAGGTCACGAGGACGTTCAAATTCATGTCGAGGTTCTCCACAGATTCTTTGAACATGCCGGCGTCAGACCGCGTCCCCAGATCTCCTGCAACTTGTAGTCGTCGGAAGCACTGAAACGAAACATGTTTACGATCACCGCATCATCCATATATCGTACAGAATGTATAATATCATAGCATCCTATTCCATAGTGTCAGCCAGCTCAAATCAAAAAGAAACGGGTTTCAGCGCGACGCCGCCGGGCGCGTTGGACAGTGCCACTCGGCGCTGACGTCGGGGGATCGATGTCGAATGCAGCGTGTGTGTGTGTGCTCGTGGTCCGGCTGGGACGAGACTTGAGGATACCTGGCTTGGGCGAGTCTGTGATGGTGAGACTTGGGCGACGGCGGGCGAATCGCTGTTCGGCTGCTGTACCGGTCGTGGTGCGTCCGAGCGTCGGCTGACTAGGCAAATGTTTGAGACGCCCCGCTGGTGGAGCCACCTCCGTTAATGTCGCACTGGGTGGTGGCGTCGGCAGAGGCTCGGTGATGTCCGCAACACTTGGTCTGCGACTAAAGTTGGCAGAGGTGAGTTTCCGGTTGATACTTGCGACGCTCGGTCGGCGGGCATAGGAGCTACGTGGGCTGGTTTCGGGGATGGGCAACGCAGTGGACTCTGTACTCGGCCAATTGTGATGAACGGGTGATAAGTGGGGACTTGGCTTACAGAACGACGCCTCAATAATATCGTAGTACAACATGCCGGCGAGAGAGAAGGCTGGGAGGACCAAAAAGCTAACGTGATGTACTTATCAACAATACGTGAATGTATAGCCTTTAGTAACTCACCGTCGACCCCGTGCAAAAAATGCTTTGCGCTGCACCTAAGCCCCCCGAATCGACCACGCACGACCACGGTAGGTCGTTCAATGGTCCACAGATCTTTCATCCACAAAAACAGCTGCTTGGGCTTATAAAGCCCTATGCAAGTCAGGTATTCGAACCGTTTCTCTGTAGACCTCTCTGCGGCGACACACGACCGAAAAGAATGACAATCGATTGGAATAGGAATAGTAAATATGTACCTTTTCATAGTGAATCCCGCTCTGGATGGTTAAACGAGGTATACCGTACGCTAGCAGTACGTGAGAGCAATGCAGGTCAGTGAGTGACATCTCAGTAGTCACTGAGTCCCTGCCACGACGCCTAGAGACCCGAATCTTGGTAAATATCCGTGGAGTTGGAGAGATGGCGATATGCATTATTGCGTGAACGATTCTGATTCGTCCGCTTCACCCTACGGGATTGAAGCAGCGCCGCGAGTCTGCGAGAGCGAGTCATTCATTGTGCAGCATGCTGACGAGCGATTCCGTAACTGCTTTATCTTGACAAACTCGACTTGGATCGACCCCGGATGGCCCCCGAATCTGCTCGTGCGACCCGACCGCTCGTCGTCATAAACGCTCCCGACTGCGACAGGATCTAGTATATTATCAATATGCTCCTTTCAGACCGGTTCAAGTTGATTCAAGAAATCCCTGTAGCGTAGTATCGCGCCGAACGCGCCGCTTATCCTTGTCGCAGCTGGAGTTATACACCGGCAGTACCTTTCCAGGCTCTCTCCCGCTCTTTCCCCTGGGAAAGGCGGAACTCTAGCACCTATACTTTGGACGTAAGTGATGGATAAGGAGATAGGCATTAACGTACTCTCACATAATTGCGCGATCTCGGGCCTGTAAATTTGAACTTTGAAGCATCTGACTCGTTTGTTTGGACCCTGGATTGCTTAGGCGTTGTTTGTGCTTGTTATTTTCTGAAGCTTACAACTCCTTGATTACGGAGAGGCCTGGGTATCTTTCAGTCTCAGCCTCAGCCTCAGATACGCCGCGCAGCGCAAAACTCAAAGTACGACGTGAAACTCGACTGCAGCTGAAACGCACTTAAACTGTAGGGCGTTGTTGCAAGTTCGAGCTACGAACGACAGGTCGATGTGCGTGTTCTTCCGGTCTCACTCTCGCGTCATTCCCGAGTCTATCGCACATCCGTCAGCATCAGTGTCCCATTTGTAAGCCCGGGTCGAAATAGTAAGCAATGTTAACAAACCCATTCAATTACGGATAAATCCGTGCTAACTGATGATGGGTCTCATGACCACAGGTATATATTGTGGGTGCTGTCTAGTCCTGCAGAACATTCTTCGCCTTGACGATCATCCTGTCAGACATGTCCTCTAGCGATCACGCTACGACCGCCTCCCTCAACTACTTCCTTCCTCCCGCTGATGGCTCTCCACTTTTCACCAATATCAACGCCGACAGCACGACAGGCGAACGTCTTCGCAACTGGGTCGAAGACCCCCATGTCGTTGACATCGAGAACGTCCGTGGCTCAGAGGACCAATACAAACTCGACAATGCCGGATTCCAGTTTGGAAAGGCAGCGCCCAGTCACACCAGCTTTCTCGACGAGAAAGAGATCGAAGCAGAATATTATCCCGACTGTACCGAGCTGATCAAGAAACTCACCGGGGCGAGCAGCGTCGTCATCTTCGATCAGAGTGAGTCATTCTCATTCTCAATGTGCCGTGATAAGCGTTCATTTACCATACGTCTGTCAATAATATTGCTCAGCCATCCGCCGCCGTCGACCTGGACAGGCAGATGACAGTCCCCAGAAACGTCAACCGGTGTCACTCGCTCATGTGGACCAGACCGCTGCGTCGGCTGCCGCCCGTGTCCATCGCCACCTTCCACCTTCTGACGCACCTGCGTTGCTCAAACGCCGTTTCCAAATTATTAACCTGTGGCGCCCCATCTCTCATGCGGCACTCGACTGGCCACTTGCGCTCTGCGACTTTCGGAGCGTGGACGTGAAGAAGGACCTCATACGCGTAGCGCTCATTTATCCAGATCGAGAGGGAGAGACATATGGCGTCAAGTACAACGAGGCACACAAGTGGAAGTATATGAGGGGAATGGAACCAGACGAATTCGTCTTGATCAAGTGGTATGCACCTCCGGTTTACTGGGAAATTGTTGACTGAAGTATACGTCTAGTTTCGATTCCGTGCAAGATGGAAGTGTAGCCATCCTTACTCCCCACACTGGGTTCCAAGACCCGAATAGCCCCGAGGATGCACCTCTGAGAGAGTCTATCGAAGTCAGAGCGCTCGTTTTCTACGACTAGTAAGACAAAACGTTTCGTCAAGTTGTGTAGGTCACGAGGTTGTTCAAATTCATGTCGAGGTTTTCCAGATTCCTTGATCAGACCACGTCCCCAGATTTCCCGCAACTTTCGGAAGCACTGAAACGAAACATGTTTACGATTACCGCATCATCCATCTGTCGTACAGAATGTATAATATCATAGCATCCTATTCCATACACAGCCAACCCCAAACCAAAAAAAACCAGCGCCGGTGACCGTCACCCATCTAACCCTCGTTCTCTCCGTTGGGAAGAATGACGGACTGACTTTGCTTGCGTCGTAACATCGGAATGCTCAGACGGCGCGGCAACTTGGGCACGCTCGGAATCCGCTTCACCACGGGTACCGCAGAGATCTGCGTACGCTGATCCTGAGCCTGGGGTTTCAGCGCGACGCCGCCGGGCGCGTTGGACAGTGTCACTCGGCGTTGACGTCGGGGGATCGAGGTCGACTCTGTCGAATGCAGCGTGCGCGGAGAACTCTGTGCGCTCGTGTTCGGGCTGGTACGAAACTTGAGGATACCCGACTTGGGTGAGTCTGCGACGTCAGCGCGACGCGGCAGCGTGGACTTGGCGACGACGGGAGGTACCGGTGGTGGAGGCCCCCCCGCGATGCTGAAACTTGGGCGACGGCCGGCGGATCGCGCTGTGCCGGTCGTGGCGGTGGCCTCACCGCGTCCGAGCGTCGGGAGACTAGGTAAATGTTTGAGACGCCTCGCGGTATCGCCTTGCAGGACCGCTGGTGGAGCCAGTTCCGTCAATGTCGCACTGGGTGGTGGCGTCGGCAGAGGCTCGGTGATGTCCGCAACACTTGGTCTGCGGCCAAAGTTGGCAAAGGAGAGTTTCCGGGTGATACTTGCGACGCTCGGTCGGCGGGCGTAGGAGCCACGTGGACTGGTTTCGGGGATGGGCAACGCAGTGGACTCTGTACTCGGCCACTTGTGGTGCACGGGTGATAAGCGAGGACTGGGCGTGGAAGGACTGTCGTTTGACTTGAGGGTCCCTCTACGACTTCGTCCGGCGGCGCGCGGTGTCGGCAGGTGACGATTCAACTCGTGAACCGTAGTACTGCTATTGCTGGTGGAATTCGGAGGCGATTTCTTCCACCATACACGGACATGAGACGGCGAAGTGGCAGGTGCTCCGCTCTGTACATCGCAATTGTCGCCTGTAACGGCACCTTTTGACGAGTTTTGCTCTTCTCTATGTTTCTCCGCCTTCTGCATCATGACGCCACGTACACCGAGCCCTTTGGACCTGAGCCACTTCTTGGCTGCCCCAGTACCTCTGGTTCTTGGACCTTGAAGCTCTTCATCTTTAGGGAGCAATAGACGAGATCCGAAGGTTGGTGTCGTACAACGTGATGGCGGACGCTCGAGGACAAGGGAAGGTGACAGTGGCGCTGGCTGCGGTGGTAGCCGTTTATGACGAGATGGATTTATATGAGAAAGGTGAGCTGGTTCCTCAGATGGGACAGCGACCACAGTGGAAAGCTCGCTGGACAGGACGATGGCGTTGTAGATCGCTTGCGCATCGTCTGGTAGTGCGATCGGCTCGCAGACGAGATATGCAAATAGCGAGCCGTCAGGACGCGTCATACGAGTCACTCGCCAGCCTGCGGAAAGGGCCAGGGCGCAAAATTCGCGAAGAGTGCGTTCCTTTCCGTTTAGCGAGATGTGCATCTAGAGATAGTCAGAATCGCCGCCAAGGAATGGCGGGAAACCACTTACGGTGAGATCCATCCAGTAAGCATTTGCGCTTGCTTTCCCTAGATTGGATAACAGGGGAGGAGGTACAAGAGTTCGCTCTGCGCCTTCCACATGAGCGAGCACCGAATTGAGCGTCCATTCGTCTGTTCTGCTTGCCTCAATGTCCACATGGTCAAGGACGTCTTCGTCGACACAGGCTAGCGGTAGGACATGCTCGGCGATGACTAACCGTGTCTCCGGGTCTGACGCAACTCGAAGGTTGATCAGGATGCGCCGTGCAAGCTCATCCGGCCAGTCATGGAGGACAACACGCAAAAGGTAAACCGCAGGATGAGGTTCTGAAGCTGATTGTGGCTCGAAGAAATCCTGATCTATATCCAGACACCAGAGACATGAGCTAACCATCCTGTGCTTGAATCGGGAATGCGCATATACACACCTTGAAATACGACCTCTCCACTCTCAAGCATCTCCGGACACTCAGAGCGCCATGCTTCGATGCCGAGGGCAGTGACAGCAGGCTTATCCTGAACAACGAAACGGAGGTTTACATCGTCCTTGGCTGCAGTAGTATCTCGTTGTTCATCACTGGCCGTGAGCGAAGAACCATCAGGAAGCTTGGATTTGTGAACAGGAGCGGCAGCTAGATCTTCGGGGCGGACACTATCCTGCAGCTGAACCGAATCAACTCTAGGGTCGTTGAGGGCACGGGCGAGAATCATTGTGGTGCTTCCAATTCCACCGCCCACGTCGACTACCGTGGAGCCCTTTGGGAGTGAATACCAGTCGAATCCTGACGGAGAGGACCAAAATAGTATCAAAAGAATTGTACATAAAGATACGAAGAACTTACCACTCAAAATTGCCTTAGGAACCTCCCACCCTGTCGTTCCCGTCATTGCCTTCGAGAAACGCTTCAGTCTAAACGACTTTCGCGACACACTGTTGTGTCCCTTGCTGGATGCCGTAGGTTGCATGTCACTCTGCGTCCTCGTCTGGATACGCGCGCCGGCTCCTTGGCCAGTTCCTCCGAGTGGATCCTCACCTCCGTTCTCTAGCCAGTCAAAGTATGGCGCATTGGTGTGGAAAGCTAGGCTGAATGCGGAGAGCTTTTCATGTTTAGCTACCCCTCCAAAAGGTGGAGTTTCCCTCTCCGTTTTTGTCGAAGGTTCGACGGGGTCACGGCAAGGAGGGACGTGGATCTGAGTTGCGTGCGTCTGGGAAGAAATTAGTACATCTTTAGGAAGAGGAGGTGATCAAACCTTTTCCAGTGATGTTGTCGACGGAAGCGTGCAGGAAGGCTGGGCGTCCTGGTCCTCTGGGTACGCAATGTGGGTGAGAACACTTGAAGAACGGGTGGCAGGAGCACATGGAGCGGCACCATTCGCGACATGACTAGATATCGATGGGAGAGTAGTTGTCCCAGATAACGTCGTGCTGACAGGAAAATATTTATTAGCAAAGGGCGTCTGTGCAGGGAGCTGAACGCCGGTGAATGCTTCGGTGAGATATGCTGCGGCTTTGAAGAGCTCATCGGTCCTGGTTGAGAACGATATCGTCAATAATCTCTCCCTCAAACGAGGCACGTATATGTGCGACTTACATTAACGCGACAAACGCAGGTATTCCTCCGGTATCATCATACTTGGATTCCGGGCTACACCAAATCACTGATTAAACGAGTACCTTATACCATGACGAAGATCACCGACTTTGAGAACACAGCGTCGACACTTTTTCCACTGTCGAGAAGGCTTGCTACCCTGTTGAGTGCAAAGGTATCTGGTGCGGTCTCTCGGAAAATATGGTGTGTCGAGAGTAGTCTGAGGGCATGCACTACTCCGCAATGGTGTTAACGTTGGAAAAGACATGAGAAGGCAGACATCGGCCCCGATTTATTGGAAGCTTACCTAGGTCGCTGGAGTCAACATAATTTTTGCCCGCATACGAACATATCATGTTCGTGATGTCCACAACATGCAGCCCTTCTTTGATGGGAAGGGGACGATGTTGCGGATGCAACCGAATCGGGAGGCGTGATGATAAGATCAATACCACCGATGTGGATGCGAGGAAGAGGACATACCTATGTTTTCGTGTGTGCGGGGGCCAGGCTCAACGCCGGTTGTGAGCGCAAATGAAGTTGTAACTAGAGCACCCTCTCCAGGATCGAGCTCCACCTTGGCACCAGACGACAAAGCTGCCGCATCCTGACCATCCGCAAAACCATGCTGTCTGTTCTCATCAGCCTCTCGGAGAATTTCGACGATGTGAAGATGTTCGACAAGGCGCATACATGCTGGAAGGTTATACTAAATCGAGTGATGGACAGCACAAATCGCGCATACATCCACCAGAAATCCATGACGAATGAACGTCAGTGCCAGAGAATCGTCGAATATATATGAATGTACGCACGTTCATGATTGCGTCGCAGAGGGATGAGAATGGCTTGTGCACGATATTCGACATTTGCCCGCATGCGGCGACGATCCTGGAAGCAGCTGAAGCCGCATCTGGGTGAAGTGCGAGTTTCTCACTGGTCGAATTGGGGACATGCGGCAAGTCCGGGGAAGGATAGTCCAGAAGCAGGACGTCGGTGTGGGCGTTTGGGGGAGACGGGAATGTGGCCGAGAGGGGGGTCGGAGGAAAAGAGGTGGGTGGGGTGGTGGGGAACGGTGATGTCGCTGGGGACGGTCCATCTGGGAAGCTCGAAAAGACCGGAGAGGACAGTTGCGAGGCAGGAGTGGGCGGGGGTTCAGGGAGACTATTTTGCGCAAAGACACGCTGGATGTCGTCCAAAGCGTCGCCGATGACGAGATGGAGTGCTCTGAGAGTCGCGAAGGTCGACGGCGGGGATGACATGGGGGACGTGTGACGAGAGGAGGAAGGAAAGAAGCGACGTGATGATGGTCAGAGCGGGCAGCCTTTAAAGACCTCACGTCATCGTAGCTTGCCGGTTCCCGATACATCGTTTATAGTCCCAAATGCTACACACATCATCAGATCAGAATCCATAAAAGTGTCAGAACCTTACCGATCAAGAGAACCGACTCGTCAGCACGATCGTAGACAGTCATCATATAACGAGCAGTCCAACTGCGCAATCCAAACTGCTTAATCACCGACCGTACTAACGAGCTATTGCGAGACTTGAAGTGTCGGTTGCACAAGGTGGTCGTCCGCATATGGACATATGTTAGAAGATTAGCTCGAAAGAAGGCACCAAAGAAGACGACGATCCTGACACGACACTAAGCAAACCGCGGTAGAACACCTACTGCGGTAGAGTGGTTCGGCAAATTCCAAGGTACTGCTTCAAGTGATCCAGAGACCTCGGAATGTCACCCGATATTACCGACAGGAAGCTGTGGATTGAATAAAGACCCTCTCAGCTGCGAGCGATGGGACGTCCACAAGAGGAGGGCGGCCGTAAATTCCCGAACACTCACCCCCAATTGGGTCCTCCCGCAAATTGCTGTCCGGGGTCCTTCCTTTTTTCCTTTTCTGGAAAATTGATGTTCTTTGCACTGTTTTTGCTCCGTTTGCAGATACAGCGCTCAGTTCTCATTTTTGTCGTTCACTGCAGAGACAAACCCACCAAAACCTATATGTATTCTACCATTCTAGATAGTTTTTTCCAAAAATCACTGAGTGCTCAGGTACTACAGCCCATTCTTTCAGTTTGACCCAATTACCCGATCGAGCAGGAATAACCTCGTGACTTGATCAAGATCTTGGTCACAAGACCCGGGCTACGTACTCGTGCTCTTCTTTGTGAGCAAGCAACCTTGCAGCTCTCATCCTCGAAGGCAACTGCTGTTGAGGTTGTTTGCCAACGATGCCGCGATACGACGGACGACATTCGCTCTCATATGGGGCAGCACATCCTGCGCCATGTACGAGGGGTTGAGGAAGCGTTGCCATTCCCTGTCGAGCATATCTTCCCGTGTGGGTTTTGCGGACGATCTCAGATCAACCATCCTGAATGTCGTGTCAAGCTAAAGATCACATCGCGCGGCACCGAAGTCGACACGCAGTGCCCATCTCAGGTTTCGATTAGCTTCGCGCGCGCAGATAAAGGTTCTCTGAAACGGCCTTGCCGGAACATACCTGTCATTTGTCCGTTGTGTCCATTGCCTCCCCGCTCTCGGGAGACGGACTGGAGAGAGGCCGTCTGGCGGTATAATATGGAACAACACCTCAACTTTCAGCATTCAGAATACGCTCACCCCGGCAAAAATCTTGGCAGTCCCCTCCCTCAAAATGTTGCCACCGCCATGATATTGACCTCAGACGAAGAATCAAGACTCGGCGTGCCTGTACGTCCCGAATTCAATAATATCGGCCCAAGCGTTGAGAAAGGCAGCATTCTAAACGGTAGACGCGCTCGTACGAAGTAGTTTTGTGCTGTTGCTGTGTCTCAGACTCGTATTCTTGTGCTTGTCGTCCTTTCCGTCATGTTTAGCATTTCGCTCTCGATTGCTCGTCGCTCTACGCTGCACATCCATTCCTTCATGTACTGCATAGTGGTGTCTGGAGTCTGCCATCAATTGCAAACTGAAGCGTCGGTCCTCTTGTTCCGGACGTGACAATACTACCACATATGGTCAAAAATAACGCGTGACGGTGGTGGTGGTGGGTCTCCCGAAAACCGGGGTTAGTGTTGCTCATCTTTCGATCGCCTTCCTCTTGGACGTCCAAACCTTGAAATGAAGTTGCTTGATGAGAACTACGGCATCATATACATAGTCGAATTGGTCCGCGATGGCCTTTCGATTTAGCCACTTGATTCTCTTTTACAGTAAATTTAGTACTTCCACATCGAGCGTTGGGAGGTCACGTGCCCCGGAAAATAGTCGTCTCTCAATCAGAGCGTCGAAGAGTACACGATGCCAGCAGTTCAGAAAAACACAAAGAAAAGATTTGCGTCGTCTCAGGACGGTCCAAAAGTCAAGAGAGCACATATCTCGAAGCAGGCCACGGCCAAGTACGGTGATGACAGCGTCAAGAAGCGGAGGCAACCCGTGACACTCCCCATCAAGGAGGTAAACGAAGAAGACTCTGATGACGAGTCCGGAGACGAGGCGATCGTGGAAGGCGACGATGAAGTAAGCTCGGAAAAGGATGAAATGGCTGTAGACGGCGGGGTGTCGAAAGATCCAAACGGTCGGCTTCTCGGTACACTTGCAGTTCTTGTCATTCTAATGCACGACATAAATCAGCCGCTAAGGAATCACACAAAGTTCAGCGTGCGTTACATGAAAATCGAAAGGCTGCAAAGCCTCACTCTCAACTGATCGCCAATGCCAAACGCGTTTGGTCTCTGGCCCGTCAGAAGAATATCTCCTCGACAGACCGCCAGAAGCACGTTCGAGATTTGATGGATACTGTCACGGGAAAAGTGAAAGACATTGTCCTCAAGCACGATGCTAGCAGGATCATACAGACCATTGTCAAGTACGGAGGCCAGAGAGAAAGAGACCAGGTCGCTGGAGAGCTCAAGGGACACTACAGGGAGTTAGCTCAGAGCAAGTACTCTAAAGTGAGTGTGTCAAGTTTAAATGTCATTCTCGTACTCGAACTCTGAATCTGGCCCCAAGTTTTTGGTGACGAAGCTTATCCGGTTTTGTCCAGCACACCGCATTTCGATCCTGTCAGAGTTCCAGTCACACGTTCTTAAACTCTTGCTGCACCGGGAAGCTTCGAGCGTCCTTGCTGACGCATTCGAACTATATGCCAACGCATACGAGCGCTCAATTCTGTTGCGAGATTTTTATGGGAAGGAGGTCGCCCTTTTCTCCTCCAGCAGAGGGACCGCTCAAGATATTGAAACCGCAAAGAAGGGACTTCGCGGCCTGCTTGACGGCGTCGAGGGAGACAGGCGCAAGCGCTTACTCGCTGCTTTGAAGGAAAGCTTGACGACAATGTGAGTACAATCTTCTTTGTGCCCGCGCTTGGATTTCACCGCTACCCAGATTCAATAACCCCGACAAAGGAGCCATTACACACGCCATCGTGCATCGCGCACTATGGGAGTTTCTAACTGCCGTCGATAAAGGTGATGAATCGGAACAAGAAAAACTACGCCGAGAAGTCTTCGAAAGGTGAGTTATCGGCCTTGTATGCATAGTCCACGTTCTTATAATAGTTGAACAAGCTGCCAGGACGTTCTGGCTGAGATGGTACACACCAAGGATGGCAGCAGAGTCGTTCGTGACTTCGTCGCCTACGGCACGGCCAAGGCTAGTTTTCAGGTTTGTGTACTTTTACATGCTCAAACACAGTATTTCAGGACCGGAAACACATCATAAAAGTGATAAAACCCCACGTTGAGCGGATGTGTACCGATGACGAAGCTCAACTCGTGCTATTTGCAGCCCTCGATGTGATCGAGTATGCTTTCCATTTCATTCTACTTCATGTCTTGTTGACACCTTTTTTCAGCGACACTAAACTCACTGCAAAGTCTCTTGTTTCTGATATAACGACACATACCTCTTCGCTCGCAACGAGTCCCCAAGGAAGACGCTCCCTTTTCCATCTTATAGTACCACGGTCACGAAGGCATTTCACTCCTGCACAAATCGCTGTGATAGCGGAAACTGACCACATACGCGCCAAGACAAGCAAGAAGGACAACTCTGTCAGAGAGAGCGAGATTCGGAAAGCCGCCAGTGAGGGACTCCTTCAGTTCGTGGCAGAGGCAGGCGCAGAGACAACGAGAGACACCGGCGGAAGCTTGCTCGTGCTGGAGATCATGCTTTATGCAGATGGAGGTCAGTCTTCGCCACCTCACTGGATCGTTCATGCTGAATCCCGCCATCCACTTGTACAGACAAGTCATCCGCGATGAACACCCTCGCCGAGGCGCTCGCATCCCCTTACCCATCGGAAGATCCTTCACGACCGCATCTGATCGATCTCCCGCATGCTTCTCGCATGTACAAAAGCCTCCTCCAAGGCGGCCATTTCTCTCACTCGGAACAATCTGTCATTCGCTCGCCCGCGTTCTCGCCGTCGGCATTCGCATCTCTCTTTCTCTCGATCGTTGGCAAGGAGACCACGATCGCAATCGCGCAGGGTGACGGTGCCTTTGTCGTCGCCGAGTTGTTGGAACGGATACGTGACGAGGGCAGCGCTGAGCAACAGTCGAGCGTGAGGGGGTGGTTCGACGACGCTTTTGTAGCACAGATGAAGGAGAGTGAGGCCAAGGGTAAGAACGTGCTGATAGAAAAAATCAAGGCTCTGTCGTAGGCTTGGCAGCTAGGTCGTTTTATATCAAAAGTCTCGCTACGGCACAAGGGACACTACCACTTGAACGCTATGACATCCGTCGAGGGCCTTTCTTTCGACTGTTCATTCATGACACGGAGTTTATTGCCCAAGCATCTGCGAGTCGCCGCAGTGATAAAGCTCTGAACCCTTGTAGAGTTTCTTGACCGTCAGAGCCGAAGCTGAGCCAGAGTGTTCTGCTTTGCGGATCCGTATTGAACGCAAGGCCGTTCCGAACGGAAACCGAGTCTTCGGGCAACAATATCGTCCTTCCCACTCGCTGTACTCAGATCCTGACTCTTCGGGATTCAATATTCAATATTCAATCGTCGCATCGGGCGAAGCCTATAGATGGATGATCTCCACATCGCGTTCGAGAAGTCGATCGAACGGCCTTTGATGCACTTCCTCTTCACAGCAGTGATTGGAAATTAGTCCGACGTGGATGGCAGAGGTTTCAAAAAGGTAATCGACCAGAACTCCTATTGCAAGTGGATGAGGAATGTCTGGAAATGCACGTCGATGTTGGTGATCCCCAGGATTGTAGGCTTACACTAGTCTTCTCCCCGAACCAGACGTACAGCCGGGTTAGAATTAGGTCGTTCCGAGAACAGAAGACAGCCCCCTGTACGCAGCGGTTGTTCTGGGCCTTCTGGTGCACTCAGGCTGGGGCGCAGCCGCGCGCCGCGCCATTCGCTACTTTGTGCCGTCACTGATCTG
>JBBPNX010000413.1:0-20734 GCA_038091155.1 Harrya chromipes | reverse complement strand
CGCGAGGCGCAAGAGGTTTACGAGCAACACGTGTAGGAATGTGGTCAGAAGCGAGGCTATGTCGGGTCGTAGCAGAAGCGACGATACGGTGTAAAGAGGAACGCGCAGTTGGTGCGTTAGGGCAAACATGGCTGATGACAGGAGAAACTCTGGGATGGGGGAGGGGAAGTACGGCGGATAGCTAGATGGCGAACTTGGATGAGGCCATACGAGACACAGTAACATTGAGAGGACTGCAAATGTAGTCAACGCCGACAATGGCACGAACGTGTACAACGCCAGGAGCCGCCTGTACGATCCTAGACGACATTGTCAATGGAGGGCTGAGACATATGATGAAGACTTGCCCCCGTACAGCCCATTTTCTTCCAACTCCCATTCGATGGCCTCTTCAATGTCTTCTAGTTCAAGACGCTGGTCGTTGGGATCAGTGGGCGCTGGGTCTGTGTCCTCTTCCGCTACCCTGTTTAGAGAGCTGGCGTGGTGGATGCTCTCTGGACTCCTCCGCATCCTATCCAATTCTTCTTCACCTGGAGCTTCGAGACCGCTCAGTATGCTCTCGCCGCGTGAGTCCAGACGTCGCCAGTGATAGTGCTCGTGGTCGTCGTGGGTAGTGAGGTCGTAACCACTAAGCTCAGAACCCTCCTGACGAGGAATCGCGACCTCTTCTGCGCCATAATAATTTGTCTCCTCCGCAACGACACGAGCTGGGTCATACAGTCTCGACAAACGCTCCGTCGAGTGTGTTCGTGGAATGACCGCTGCAGTGGTGTGTGCAACTCTTCGATGCATTGCTTAGAGATAGGAGAAAACACTGCCTAAGCTATATACCCTCGCGTCTAGAGGCTGTATCCACACCGCTGCCCGTGCTCGAATGCGACTCCCGCGCTCCCCTCTACAGCCAATGGATATCTGGTGGTACACACGCGAAGCTGGAAACACGCGAACGAACCACCACTTGATCAAACACGCGTCGCAGGAACACGGTAATAACGTGAGCATGTTGCCGTCTAAGAGATTCAATGAGTGGGCTGAACGACAAGGAGCGTAAAAAGGAATCAGGTTTCGATGCATTTCCACAACGACTCTGACCATCCCCAAATTGTACACAAGGGAATTTGACGGCCAGAGTACTATCGGTCCGCCCATCGAATAAATCTCATCGGAAAGAAATGAAAAGGAGTGATAGATAGATGACACACCTCCAACTTGTGAATGAATAAGATCATTAACAGACACCTAGAAAACGGTGATCAGCACACCCAATTCAACACGAGTTTCCACAAAGGTCAGACAAGGCTGAAATCAAGGTTTTGTCCACATAAAATGTTCGGAATGTGGTAAAACGTATGGTATATGAAATATCATCACTGCAAAAAGTCAGAATCAACACTTGCCTTTCATGTTCGACAAAGAACAATAACAGAAGGAAACTTGGGTAGCATGTACGGTCAAAACTCCGCCAAACTCCGCCATGATGCCGAAGCAGCCGAACAAGATAGCGCAAGATCTTGCTTTCCGTCTGCCATGGAGTCTCTTCTACGATGGGGTATCGAACACTCTACACCAGGCGAAAGCGCGACTGTATCAGAGAGAAAAGATATTGATCCTGCAATTATCGATCACATTCTTGGGAAACCAGATGCACAGTTGATGAAAGAGGCCCTCGACGTTGCTCTTGATGTTTCCAAAGACGAAGATCAGCGGATAGTCGCAATGGACGACTTGGAAATGGTATATATTGTGATCAAACAAACATTCTGAAACTAATCGGCTACCAGCTCGTGGAAAACATTGACAATGCAAACGGTATATGGATTCTGCTCCAGTTACATGTTGTATTGACTTCCGCGTAGATCTCCAGAAACTGAAGATGTGGGAACCTATACACGGTCTCATCGGTCTTCCGTCTACCACAGACGACCTGAGGTTACAAACTCTATGGGTGCTGGGGACAGCACTGCAGAATAACCCAGCAGCCCAGCAGTCCGTGAGTCAAACAACCATCTGTATTGGTGCCCTATTCAAACTGACCGCCTTCCTCAGTATCTGGCCTTGGACCCCATTCCTGCAATTATTGCGTGCCTCTCCCCCTCGTCCAACTCTGCAGGCACTCGATCGAAAGCAATGTACGCGCTTTCCGGCCTATTGAAGCACAACGCTGCTGCGGTCAAGAAGTTCACTGATGCACAGGGCTGGAATGCCCTGCGCAATTCTCTTGAGGGTAAGATCATCATGCTTTCTAGTACAAGTTTATCACACCCGTGACAGATTCAGACATAAAATTGCGACGCAAAACAGCTTTCCTCATCAACACGCTGCTCACTCCGACATCCGGGGAGTCACCAAGCACACCAGCAAGTGTGCACTCGCCCTCGTCTGCCAATGCACCGGTCCATCCAAATTCTCACGCATCCATGCTCTCGGATCCGACATCTGTGTCGACATCTCCTACCACCATGTATGCACTACAGAGGGAATCAGAGGGCTCCTCGCTATTGGACGCACTTATACTTGCACTCGTGGAACCCGTTCCTTTTGGTGCAGATGGCGAAAACGAAAGAGACGTTGAGTTCCAAGAGAACGTTGTGAGGTAAGTTGCTACCCTCCGCTGCGTGTGTATATTCGCTAACGTTTCTGTGTCGGCAGACTTCTCCATACGTACTCAGTAGTATGCGGCGGTAGAATCCCCGATGTGCAGAAACGCAGCCTACGTACCATCTTCAACGACGTCTCGCCTGCAAACGACCTGTTCAACCTCAGCAGGGAAGAGTTTGAGGCCATAAAAACCGCTGTTACTGAGTGACGAAAGATTCAAAAAGAGGGATTGATTGATTTCATCGGACCTGTCGTGTTTACCAAATCTGATAGACTCTCCATATCTAGCCGACTCATTTTCGATTCCACTTACGTGATGTGAATCGACATTCCCGCAATCCGATTGGTCCGCCAACTGAGTTGAGCGCGAAGACAATATGGAGGCACTTAACCGTCAATGGCAGAACCTTGTGTCGATGAAGCTTCTGACATTAAAATCAAACAGGGTTCTCGAACGAAGCCGCGTCGAATATCGCAGGTTCAAGTTGTCTCCTCACCTTTGACACCCTCCGTGGTAGGTTCGTATAAAATTCGATTGCGCCGTTGGACACTGAAGTACTGACGAGCCACGTTTGAACTCAAGCGTACGTGATTGCCCTGTAGGTAAGGCAACGCGAACACATCTTGTGGTGAAACAAACGGCGTGTACCTGTATTCATGAACAACGAAAAGTGTTTGTTTTTTCTTCCTTGGTGTCCATCCACCTCCATCTTTTTGCACACTCACGATCTTTCACGTATCCTGCTCCAGGCACACCTTGCCGTCACGCTCACTTTTAAGCTATGGCCGCTCTCAGTCTACACCGTGCCATTTTCACCAAAACCAACGAGGACGACTCTGATCTTTCCATGCGCTCTGCTACACCTTTCCTTCGTCCCGCCCCCGACAGAGGTGTGACTCCAACGAGCCAGCTGTTTGCATCTACGGCTTACCAAGATATCGTTCAACGGCAACCAACTCACCCGGATGGACCGACCTTGGGTTGGGATCTCGGGCTTCACCTTTCGGGTGATCCAATCACTGCTGCCGAGCACAAGGATCTGGAAGGTCATCAGACCAAGATGAAACTCCGTCGTTTGCACGCGACGAATATTGCACTGGAACTTCTGTTCGGTATGCCGTTCACTTCTTTTTTGGGTTGTCATTATACTCACGCGCTGCATCCTTAGGTATGTGGGGAACGTACACTACTGTTCGTTACTGTGTTGCATTCGCCTATAGTGCGGGCGCCACCGAAGCTGCGTATTCCCTCGCACTCGGCATTCTGTCCGCGCTTGCGATCGCTCTCGTGCTCGGTTCCATCTTCTTGATGGCACTGTTTCCCCGACAAAGCCACTCTTGTGCTTGGCGGTACACCAGAACCCTCGCTCGGGCATGCTATCTGCTCTTGTTATCTACGGGTGCCGTGATGAATCTTGTTCTCGTCGTGTTGTGGCATCCCAGTCAGTTCTGCCACTGGGACCTCGATGTTCTATGGCATACATCAATGACGAATACTGGCACCTCTCCGTGTCATCCAGAATCGTTCTCTACCTGGATAGTTGCAGCAATACTACGACTTGTCGTGACGTCGACCATGGCTGTAAGTGTGTTGCTGACGACATTCGGCAGAATTCGCTGATCTTTATCGCGTCTCAGCTCTTATTTATCTACACCTTGCGTTCCTACAACTTCGCGCGACACCCAATCTCTGACAGACGTACTTCCACGTATTCATCGTGTTTTGCTTCCGATCCTGGAGATGTGTCACCTATATCAACGTCATCCCCCCTCCATCTTTCGAAATCGACACATAAATTCACGCAATGGGGAGGATCTAGCCACACGCTCAATCGGTCCAACACCACGTTGCCCAAGTACAATTCAATCAGCACCCTTGCAGCCTCGACGTCCTGTACGGGTCATTCACGTTGTCATTCCAACCCTCCTTGCAAGGACATGCCACCTCCGAGGATCTCACCACCGACATCTCGAAGTGCCTCTGGCCATGTGACCAACCACACGACACGACTCGGGTCTGACGACCCTGTCACAGATCCGTCGTCGGTACCTCACATGCTCCGTCGAACGAGCCGTATGTCAGTCACACGAGTGACTTCCGACACAACATTGTCGGATATCGCGTTACATGCCGAGAAACTCAGCGGTCAGACGATCGCGCGGGATCCATCTGAGATCCGATGCTGGAAGCCCGGTCATCGTGGCCTCCCCGTTCACGTCGACATCAAGAAAACGACTACTGCACTGGCATGGGAGAGCCACGTCCGCCAAGCGTCACACACCAGCACGGGTTCGACCACCCTCTCGACCACCGCCCACGGGGATGGCGAATCCATCCGAGAAAAAGGCAAGGAGGACGACGGACTCGCGTATGGGTATGGGTATGGCGCCCCGGGGCCTACGTATCCTTATCTGGACATGTACAATCCTCAGCTGCCGGAGAGAGATGACGAGACGTCGTCATCATGCGAGGACGGCCTCTCACAAGGATACCGGCGCCCGCTCCTTTTCTTTGGACCGACCTACCCAGATGTCCTCCCCGCCTCCTCGCCCGCCTCGCCCTCGAGCTCGCGGTCGGAGGTGCCGGAGGAAGACTACGAAAGCACCAGCAGCGAAGAGGAAGAAGAGTACGTGGCCATGATGGGCGGCTTCGTACGCCGCATGGCGACCATCGAGTCCCTCGGATCGAAGGAAGCGGCGGGCACGCTCTCCACCACGACGGGTTCTGTGGCACGCCACCAGGACGCGTCCCCGTCCCCGTTCTCGGGCAGGTTTTCCGCGTATTACGGGACGTCGCGGTCGGGGACGTCTATGTCGGCGTCGACGGTGCCTTCGTCCAACGGACACCTCTCCCTCGGGAGTACCCTGTATTTCTCGCTCTCGAGTGGCGGGACGGGTGCGGACGTGGGCATGTCTGGGATGTGGGTCGACGAGCGCGGGGAGCTCTTACCGGGTCCGTCTAGTTCGGACCACGCGAGCAGAAGCGCGGCCAGCTCGCCGTATGACCGACGGTACTCTACCGCGAGCGGGAGTAGCTTCGAAAGGGCGACGGAGGAGGAGGACCGAGGGTTGGTGGCGGATGCGGAAGATGGGTGATTGGCCGAGGTCCAGCGTTCTCGTTTTCTTCTCTTCGTCGCTGTTTCACGTCTCGCTCGACCGACGTCAACGCGCGATGCCGAGAGGAACGAGACGAGTGGCGTCGTGAATCAACGATGCCACGACGGACATGCTTTTCTCGCCTCCTGTCGACACGCTGATTCGAGTTATCTTTATGAACTTGCCTTCAACGTTTCTTACGCGCTATTTATGCCATTCACGCTGTTTCCCCCCCTTATTTCCTTTCCTTCCGGACTGGGCTTGGAATTGAAACTTTAAAAATCGATCGCTTCCTAGTGTTGTGGACAGATCCTATCCAAGCACACAGGGACATGAGACGGTGCGGGAAGAGATCATGGATCGCCATATGCACGACAGCCCCTTGTCGATATTGTCGCGAAATAGCTTGGCGCGACGATATCTCGATATCATATAACACCGGGTCATACGAGCTCATTTACACAACAGGGATATATAACCTGGTCACTTGGTATGCCCCTGTACGGATGATGACCCAATTGAACCCTGTCGGGACTAGCTCCAAGAAGCCCTCCTTTGGATCACGAAGCAGCGGCGCCGTGACGACGCCCCAAGTTGGTCAGCTCACCACGCCGCGTCCTCTCACGTGTGGCGCTGACGTCAAATCCCAGAGACCCACCGCAACACGTTTCGGTCGATATCTCGCCCGCGGGCCCATCCTCAACGGACCTTACTCAACGGTCGCCCCCGTCGAATAGAATTGTGACCGTAATGAACGATGAATGAGAAACCAGTGCGCTGCCCTCCATCAAATGGTGCGTCTTCCGACCATTTCGACCCGATCTGCTCCTTTCCTACATTGTCACCGTGATATGGCTATGCATTCATGACCACTCGGGCTCAGGTGGACGGACACTCACGGCCCGCGGTGGTCGTCCCGTCTGCATGACCAGTATGTCCCAGATACGGTCTTGGCGGATCGAAACGACGTCGACCCGCGGGGGTCGGGTCTGGTCTACGTGGCAGATAAAAAATCATTGCATTTTGGAATGATATCATACGTCCGGGATCACCAGACGTGGCGTAAACCCGTAACCCTGAACGACCCCACCGGGTAGGTACACGCAGCGGCGTCGTTATCCCTCACATTACATTCAGTCATTTGGTAAAACGACGAAATGTGCGTATGTGCCATAAAATGCCCCTCTCCCGAACAGTGGGACATTGCAGCTGCACCCTCCGTTGCCCCTGAAAATGTGAAGCAACGTCATGGTGATATGATACATTACCTTCTTGCCCATTTCGTGAGGGTCCGTGTACTTGATGCTCTCGTACTCGGATGACCAAATGTCACCGAGAATACATATGCCCAACGGGGGTAAATTGAACAAGTTTAGACGCTGAGACATCGCGGACGCTTGCCATCGGAATAGAAATAAACCGTGCTAATGTGAAACACGATAGGCGTAGCCATGCCTGATACGTTCTCGCCAGAAGTGTCCAATCGATAACGACGAGCGAGGAATGCTTCGAAGACTACCGGATGAGACCGGATGGCTGGGAGTAGGAGAATGCTGCATGTCCGCAGTGCGGCCGCCTAGTCCACGCACAGAAAGAGTATGAATGGGTGGTCAGAATTCCACGAGATGAAGAACTTCTAGTGGGAAAAAGTGCGCACAGGGCTATCAAAGGCACGAACCTTCTTTTTCACATTGAGGGTGGGATGAAAGTGCGGCACGCCGGGATCAACGCCATCAAGGTCACCCCCGATAAAGTTTCATAAGCGCCTTGATCATATCATCTAATGACATAGCAAAATGCCACAAGTCCGCCAAGGGAGCCGATTCGGGATATAAGCATGCTGTAATGGAACGAGGGAAAAAAAGAAAAAGATATGAGGCGCAAGGAAATGTGGAACAAAGGTCGATCCTTTATGCCAGATGCGATCTGTGAGGCGCTTCACAGACTGGTATCATGAGTGCCGTCCACGCCTCGGGAACCGAACGACGTACTATGGAGATTCATTTCATTACTCGATTAGTTCCAGCCTGGACTTCTTATTTGGTTTGTCTGCATCGCCTGACGTGCGAGACCGTTTTATCATTGGCTTGGAAGAAGTGGTAGGTCCAGTTGCGGACTGAGGGGCTGTCTTCGTAGAATTCGATGTCTTGGCCAAGTCCGCAGGGGCGTCGACACCTAGTGGCCGCAAGAATGTGGTTCCTTGGATCGAAGAGGATTGTCGCAAGTCCGTTCCGACGCCGGTCATGTGGAAGATGACGTTCTTCGCGTCCTTGGAAGGATCCTTGGTGGACTTTTTGGGTTGGCCAGAGGAAGATATCGAGTGTGGTCGGCACTGTTTAGTTTGTTCGGTTGCCTCTCGGTCTATGTTCTGCTGGGATGTGATGTCGGTTGTTGAACTCGAGGCCTGGCAACGAGGCACGATGGTTAGCTGGGTGATCCAATGATGTAAGGACGAAGCGCGTACCTGCTGGGTAATCTCTTCGCCGCGTTTGTTAAAAGCTCGCCGACCTCGTGGAGACAATGCGTTTGAAGGAGATAAAGATGACGGCGCGTCCGCAGTAGGCGTATCATGAAGGGAAGGGAAGAGAAATGGAAGGTAAGAGGTTTCGTAAGTAACGCTGATACCGAGTGCAATCGTAAATGTACATTGTCTGAACCGACGCAAAACGGGGATAGAAACTCACGCCTTCTCGTCGCGATAAGCAGATTGGTCCCATGTCTTCCTAATCTCGGGGGAAACCTCCCACTCTGCGTCGTCTTTTACATGTGGCTGTTCTTGTTGGGCGTGCGAAAGGTGGTGTGTACGCCGCATGAATCGCAGATTGAGCGTCCCGGAGCTGAGCGTCTTTTCGACCATGGTATGTCGTCGTCGTCGTTTGTGGTCAAGAGGTAGTCGGGGTAGAATGAATATTATTACATCATCCGTTCCCACATGTGGAGACGTAACTGACATGATGACATCAGCAGGACTGGACGAGCGTGTAGCAAGGAACGAAGATCGTTTTGACAGGAGCTGTCCCAGGGTGTGATCGACTAAGTATGTAGTGGCCGACCTGGCAGCGCAGAGAATAAGTCCGATTTCAATTCCATCAGGTCGGGGTTGGTGTGAGATTTAAAGATCTGACCTGATCTGACCTGCGAATGCGCTGGCCTGACCTCGTGGCAGCGCTGTTCTTCACGGTCCGGTCTCTCCTCCGTACAAGATATGTCCCTCTACATACTATATAATCCCCTTCTATCATCCCTCTCCACTAACAATGTCCTTCCATCTCCGTCCCGTCTCTGAACACTCCCCCTCCCCTTCCTCCTCTACCTCCACAACCACCATCCCCGACCGCAGCCCACCACCAAAGTCACACATCCCCTCCAGACGCCCTCTCTCCCCGAGCTCTCTCCGAGGTGACCCCCCTCCCCTCCCCCATCGCCCTCACTGACCCCCCCCAGACGTCAACCTCACCCAAGACGCCAACCCCACCCCTCGAAAGTACCCTGCACCGCCCACAGGCCATGAACTCATGGCCCTCTTCCCTCCCGCACCCCCCGCCAGCTTCCCCGAGATGAGACCCGGCCCAACCAGCGGCTTCTTTCAGCGCCAGGAGCGTGCCTTCTTCGCCCAGGCCGGTAAAGAGATCGTCCGTGTCCGCGTCGAGATCGACGTACCGCCCTCTGCCTTGGACGACCCTCACAGAGCAAAAAGCAGAGAACCCTCTGCACACGTCGGCCCCCCTCGGTCCTGGCCACAACTCCATCCCCACCCCCCACATCAGTCTCCCATCGACCAGGCTCCCTCCCCCGCGGCCCCGTTCCCTCATCCCAAACTCCCTCGCCAATCTCGCCCAATACCGGCCCCCACGCAATCACCTGCCATGTTCCCTGGTTCTCCCCATGGACAGCCACCTCAGCTCCCCCTCAATCTCCATCCGCCAGCATCACATCAAAGCGGCATAACATTACGTACACCACCTCACGATCCACATCCTGGGACAAAAGTGGAGTTTCAGGCCCCAGAAGATTACCGAGATGACACGGACGAGGCTTGGCGCCGACCAACCCCATATGCAGACCGCCGACGTGCTGGCAAGCACACACGGCGCGTTATCGTTCGAACTTGACTTTGTGCGTATCATTTCCATCTCATCTCGTAGTACTGATCCTTGTTCACAGTAATATATCAAACACCCACCCTCGTTCGCATTTGATACCTGTTAAATATACCAAGCCCGATCTCGTCATCATATCTCTGCTATCCATCATACCGTGTATTTTTTCCTGTGCTCATCATCGCTTGAAGTATTCTGTTATAACTTAACGACGACCACTGACGACGTTATAGTATTGAGGTGATGATAACGAGTCCACATATCAAGGGGAAAAAAAAGTGGCACCTGGCGTGCACTTGCGAAATAAATATACTTGTTATTTTTTCAAAGATCGAGATCCGGCAAGTCCCGCAACATCTCCATCGGTGCCTTGGAAAATGCGACGTGCAGTCTCGCATCTTCCACCCACCATCGGTTTTCCCGGTGGCCGTCTGTACGCGCCTTTCTCTCACAAGTGCATGACGACGCGTTCGGTTCCTCTGCTTCGGAGACCAAGTGCCTGATTGAATCCAAGTCACATTTCACCCAACGCGCGATACCGGGAATTGAGGCGTGGTTACCAAACACGCATATCACGCCAACGGTATTGCAGCCGGGGGGCCAAGACTAAAAGCAGAGGGTTTCAGGTAAACTTATCCGAAGCCGTCTGGATCCGTTGCGGCGCTGCTTTCTTCAGCACCTCGGACCCAGCGCTTGTTGATTTGATTTCTGACAAGCACTTGTCGCGAGCGTCGGTTGTCGCAATGGGGAAATTACATGACGACCCCTTCCTTTTGGTTCTAGACATGTCGTATGATGCATCCTGAGTTCGCTTCCCCCCTCCCCTCTTTTCCTCTTCCCCCCAAAAATATATGGCAATAAATGTAATACGCAGACGGTGAGGCGGGGGTTCTAATGCTTCCGCAGGACGTGTCCGTGCGCCCGGCGTGCCAATGAATAGATCACAACGATATCGATCACGTTTTCCCGTTTTGAGACGACAAATGACGGAATGCGATGACGGAACGGTGGGTAACATTCCTTTTTCCTTGGGTTTGGTCCAGGAACGTCGGAGTGCTCAGTTCATTGTCTTCATCCAGACCCATTTGGCACGAAGCTCCGGACCGGCGGTGTGGGTCACTCCGAGTATTAAAAAGTGACTTATTCACTTGGGAATATGCCCATGGGGTTCTCACGTCTCTCTCTTGAACGCGGGTACTGCTTGTCAACGAGATAAAGACATAAGACGAGAAATAGGCAGAAGCGCCGCCTGCTGGCAGGGGATTCTCACAGTGGATTCTGTATGGAACATTCTTAAATGTCCCGTTCGACACGGATGCGGTGAAAGTTAGCTGAGCTCGGTTACTTGGTTAAATATAACGACATATTGTCCCATCTGGGACGGATCCGAAATGTGATGATGTTGATATGACTGCAGTTCTGGACTCGCGGAAGGAGAAAACGGAGGGGGAAAATCCATATCAACGAGATCCGACTGGCGATCGCGCGACATGACGCATGATAAGAAGACGTTGGGAGGGGCAAATGACGTGGACGTGTCACGACATGGGGTATAGAGGCGGCATGAACTCGTCAGCGGACCAAATTGAACGGAAATTGAGAGAATGGACTGACATAAGGAATGACACGCAGCGATCAGCTTTATCTCGGGCCCAAAGCGGAAGCGCCCCAGATCATGGCGCAAATGGATGCGTACACACGATATTCGATCACGGATGGCATCATCATGGTTCGAAAAGGAATGGGAGAGAATGGAAGCGTTGGCTGGTAAAAATGCGAGGCGATCAATACAAGGCATCTTTTCATAAGAGACGTTTCGACGAGTGGGTGATGAGACATGTGTTTGAGCATGTGTTCAGACAGAGATCCCCGAATGGGAAAGGCAACGACGGGGAACTGAATGTGAAGCAAGCAAGGGTCGAGGGAGTAAACAGAAAAATAGAAGGCAATGCCATCACACTTGTCGCGAGGATGGCAAGAAGAAGAGAAGAGATGGATTTATGCCAAGCCCGGCAACCAATAAGAAGAAGACGCTTCGGCTGCGAAGGAGAATCTGACAATGGAACCCCCTATCTTCACGTGACCTGGAGGTTTCATTATCAGCGGCACGGTCATCCGAGCGATCGTTTCAACCGCTACCAAAGCCATGGCAAGTACGACCCCATCGTATTCTACCCCTTCTGACACTCTTTCTAGTCAAGATCAACAAAGGATAATCATGCCGACTTTTGCAGCATAACCGGCTCTTCGTCAGTGCACGTCCTCTCCTGGATTATCCCTGATCATCCTTCGATAGGCTCAAGGACGCAAAGCGCTACCTCGACAAACACAAGCGTCTCGATGTCGCCGTCGACGCCTATTTCAACGACAGCGGCTCTCGCCGCAACGACTCGTCCGCGTCCACCAGCAAACTCACGTCTCTGTTCGAGAAATACAAAGGTCTGATCACCCATCGCACACCACCCCCGGCTCAATCGTGGCCCACAGATCCAGATGCAGACATCGTATCCACTCAGGGCACCGTCCAGTTCTTCAGCGATCTAGGCTTCAATCAGGAAGAACAGATGGACGGCCAAGATGATACGCCCAAACTCTTATCGCTCGCCTACGAGCTCCAATCGCCTCGTTTAGGAGAGTGGACCAGGAATGGCTGGTTGGATGGCTGGAAGAGCATCGGGTCTGCTTCCACCCACACCCTACCGGTGATCTCGGACCGTTGATGCCAAGTTCTGCACAGGTGTGACACGATAGATGGCATGAAGACCGCCCTCGCACGTTTAGAAGCAAGGCTTGGTTCCGATCCGTCCTACTTCCGCACCGTATACAACTACACATTTATCTTCGCACGATCAGAGGGCCAGCGTAGCCTCGGTGAGTGCGACTTTGGGCCCTCGGGTCGAGCCCTGACCGCACCCAGGCAAGGACAACGCCCTCGAGTATTGGAAATCACTGTTGAGCTTTGGCGTGGGCAAGGACGCTTTGAAACACGTGCCGGCCGACGATGACCAGGACGTCGACATGGATCAAGTTCATGGCCAAGGATGGACAAGAGAACACACGGAAATGTGGTTGGAGTATATGAGGGCGAGAGATGACGTCGCCGTTAGCAAAGATACCTGGCAAATGGTCCGTGTCGAGGCCCTTCTCCACCGCTCTGCTGACACGATGGGTACAGCTCCCTGACTTCATCCATTCATTTGACGGGGACTTTAACAAACATGACGACCAAGGTAATACCATGTGCGCTTGTCAACAACATGCCGCGGCAGCTGACGGGTGCTACGTCATCACAGCTGCTTGGCCCACCATCATTGACCAGTTCGTTGAGTGGGCAAAAAAAAGGATCTGAGTTGATCGTACTACTTGTGCACTATACCTCGTCTACCTTGTCACTGCATCGAAAAGCCGTCTTTTTATTCAGCAGAGATGATTGCGCGACTCCCGCTCTGCACAGCTGCAACACACTGATTCGCCATCACCAGAACAGCACTGCTTTTCACGGGATGAGTGACGGGAGAAATGAAGATTCTTTCACAGCAGAGTACTTGATGGAAGCACGGGATACTCCAACGATGGCGGCCAAAATCTTCGGCGCATCGCTTGATCATGATCCACTTCAGCCGGGGCTACGACTCGATGCAGACTTGGACATACTCTGGGCTGATACGAATGACCGTCTCCGACCCAAGCTCGTCCACGGACAAAACATCGATGTAGGTGCTCGCAAAGGTGAGGCCAAACATCTCCGCGAGTGCATCCTGGATCGATTTTCGTATGCGTAGGACATCGTTGCAACGAGGCTCCATGGCGAGGCGTATGTAATGATGCGTGGGTGACATATGGTTTAATGTCATGGCTGCCGTTGCTGACGCGGATGGACGGGACAAGCTCAGACGTGCCCGAGTCCGTCCTACGAGTTCGTATCTCTTGAGGCTCTGACAGCTTGCCTGTGTTTCACAAGCCCGATAGAATTATGTAATCGTACACCCCTCGAGGACCACTCGGATGCCGCACGACATCAACTCGAACACTGAACTCGGCTCCGGCTGCACACCGACTTTTCCCGAGTCCTGCTCACTAGGACATGTCTCAGACCCACCGTTCTTGCTGCGGTATCGTCGAGGAAGCTCGTGCTCGTCGTATCGAGGCCTCTAAGCCGCAGCCATGGATTGTACGCAAGTTCGCAGTCGGCCTCACAGTTCTCATTGTCGGCTATTCCACATATGTATACGCTGCAAGGTTCTGTAGGGACATGATCACAGAGGATAGCGGGGCGCTAGGCAATCAGGCGACCGGAAGTATGTCGTTCCCTCTCCCCGATCTTGCTTGACGTGTAACATATGCCATCTAGTCGCTTTCTTGGTCGTATTTTCTATATTGTTATTCTTGATGTCGTGGTGTTATATCATGGTACGCCGTTTCCTGTGCCAATCATCGTTTCAATTTACCAACAATACCTCAGGTGATCACGACCTCCCCTGGCAATGCGAGCCTGGTAAGCACCGTTAATAGAAGCCCCGCTTGTCTATTATTTCCACTCATTCCCGTCCCTCGCTCGGACACACAGTTTACCCAGAAAACCACTCGACCGGGCTATGACCATAATGACAGATCATCAACCCTCAACTCCACTGACGTCCGCGGAACTTCCTATGAACTCACGACTCCCACCCCCAACACATCTCGTCCTCCCACGCACGAGCCTGCGAGGAAGACGCATCATGCCCAATCGTCACTAGGGTCTGGGAAGAGCAAAACCGTCGTGTCGCAACTTCCCGCCGCCGCTTCTTCGGTTGCCAGGCTGGAACAACGTCCTCACTCACAAGCATCGACCCGTGGTCTTGGAGAAGCACGTGCTACCGATGACTCTGTGGCCCCTGACTCGTCGCATATCCCAGACACTGCGACGCTCCCCACCCATGCGAATTCTCATCAGTCGAGTGTACCCCGTCCTCCGCCGACGTTCACGCGACGTCCAACCACGACCCCTGTGCTTCTCCCGGAATACCGATATTGCAGCAGGTGTCAGATCGTCAAGCCTTCCAGGGCGCATCATTGTAGAGCATGTGGTACAGTAGGTTGCCTTTTACGTCCGGGTGTCCATCAATCTGAGTTGTCTAGTGTATCTTAAAATATGACCACCACTGTCCTTGTGAGTATACCCTTTCAGAATATAAAAACCGGTTTACTGACACCGTGATTAGGGATCGGGCAGTGCGTCGGTGCATTTAACCAAAAAGTATGTCCATTCTTTGCTATATGGTGTCTACGTGGCACGCTGAGCTTTTTCCTCCAGTTTTTTGTCAATTTCCTCCAGTGGGGGACACTATTCTGTTTTTGGACGTTTGCGACGCTTCTGGTCCAGAACGTGAAACCACCACCTTCTGCAGTCTATAAACTTGATGTTCAGCAAATTGTCGCTATAGCCCTGTTCGTGCCTGTCGTAAAGCGTGTTTCCTGCGTGTGACTGATAATACACACTCAGGGCTGGTTTCTTTGGGTTATTTTGCAGCCTCATATTGTTCTCCCAGCTTCATCTTATTCTGCTAAATCAAACGACTGTCGAGTCACTCATTTATAGGTCGATGCGAGACCGAGAGCAAGAATTGTTATCACAGATGCACAAGTGGTATCAATTAGGGTGCGTCTTCTTACATCTGATTGTGGCGTGCACGGAACCGGCTAGCTACGCATTACCGGGATTACGTATGGCCGTTCCCACTGATACTCACCGGGATCCTATTTTAGTGCAAAGCGACGAACGCAAAAGCAATGGGATAGCGAGTGGGGGAGAATTGGGATCGAGGGTAATCTCTGGTGGCTAGGAAGTCGCAGAGAAAACTGGCTAGCGGTGATGGGGAGGAACGTATGGTGGTGGATTCGTGCGTCTTACCCGTTTGTGAACCGCTTGTTGGCGCTGATCTGTTACGTTTCAGTGCCTGTTGGACGTTCGCTTGATGATGGGTTGAACCATCCGACCAATCCACGCTTTGACGGTGCTGGGAGATGGCGGAGGCGGAAGGACTGGCCGTCTGATCTACAATGACATTTTGTGACGATTTCATTTGTATCGTATGTATTAGGGACTTGCACATGCTGGTCCGATCTGACCCGCTCCATTTCATACTTCTCCGAGCCGGGCGGAGCTTGACATCACTGTGGAGCCACAAAACCTGATCGGTTCCCATCTCTCGAGGAACCACGACCTACACTCATCCAAGTTGTAACACTTTGCACTACCACTACTACATCATGGCACCTGCAACGACTTTCTCAAGCGACGCTCCCAGGGCGTCGAACGGGAATGGGACGCATGCGTCCAAACAGCGCCGAGCGTCTGACAAGATCTCGTCAGCGAGTCTGATCCAGATGGAATATGACTATAGCGCACACAAGTAAGTATAAACCCATGCACAAAAGTCTGGACCGGTCCCTCTCTTTATGAAACGCCCTGCCAGGGCCATGGGCCAATGGGGGTGGATGCCGAGTTTTTCACTAGCGAATGGTGTTATTCCCTCGCTATATACTTGTATTGACTCGATCGCCGCGCTTTAGTTACCACCCACTTCCCGTCGTCTTCGATTCCGCAAAAGGCGTCAGGTGAGCGGTTTTTGCGAGGGGTCTTGCTTGGGCGTTTGATCGTCGTCTGATGTGATTCTTCGACAGGGTATGGGATCCCGAAGGGAACGAGTACATCGATATGCTCTCTGCGTATTCGTAAGTGTCATTCGACCCTGTTCACTTCGACGTGAACGCTCACACGGCATCCTTGCTTCTGTAGCGCGGTGAATCAGGTCTGTGGTTGGTTTAGATAGCGGTAGACCGTCGAGCTCATGCGCATGTCGCACGTCCAGGGTCATTGTCACCCAAAGATTGTCGCTACGCTAGTAGAGCAGGCTCAGAAACTCACGTTGTCCTCGCGTGCATTCTACAATTCTGTCTTTCCACGCTTTGCAAAGCAGATGAAGGATACGTTTGGCTATGACCGGGTGTTGCCTATGAACACCGGTGCCGAGGCGGTCGAGACCGCGCTCAAGGTGGCTCGGAAATGGGCGTATGAGACACCTGGGAAAGATGCCGAGCCGGGCAAAGCGGTCGTACTCAGTGCTGCGGGGAATTTCCATGGGCGAACGTTGGGTGTCATTAGGTGCGTTTATTTGATGGTGATTGTCGCCGTGGTTTTCTAGATGGATTGATCTATTCTGGGACGCAGCATGAGCACGGACCCGGAGAGTCGTGATGGGTTCGGACCTTATCTGACTGGGGTTGGACCGACGTACAAGGACCAGGAAGGCGCGGTGCATACGATTCGGTATGGTCATATCGAGGACTTCAAGCGGGCGTTGGATCACTTTGGGAAGAACGTCGCTGCGTTCTTGTTGGAGCCTATTCAAGGCGAAGCAGGGTATGTGTGCTTCGAGATGTAATCCCCTTTTCTCATGGGCATATCCAGCATCGTCGTCCCACCACAGGGGTATCTTCGAGAAGTTCGCAAACTGTGCACGGAGAGAAAAGTCCTACTCATATGTGATGAGATTCAGACGGTCGGTTCGCATGCTCGTCACGATGCTGTCGGATGCTGACGATGGGTATGTGATGACAGGGACTGGCTCGGACTGGGAAGATGCTTTGCTGCGAGCATGAGGGTATCCGACCGGATATAGTCTTATTGGGGAAGGCACTTTCTGGCGGAGGTCCGTCGTGCAATGTTCCCTCGGGTGTAACGAGCATCGCTGACAAGCCGTTTGTGGATTGTATAGTTTATCCCGTGTCTGCCGTCCTTGCCGATCGTGCGATTATGGACTGTATCGGGCCTGGTCAACATGGAAGCACGTATGGCGGGTAAGTGAAATACGCCACGAATGAGGGTACTGTTTACGACGGCGGCTTTTCATTAGGAACCCATTGGGATGTGCTGTTGCGATGACCGCACTGGATGTGATTCAAGAGGAGCGATTGGCCGAGAACGCCGAGCGCCTCGGGCGCGTCTTCCGCGACCGTATGAATGCGCTCAAGGTCAAGTCGTCATTGATCAAGGAGGTCCGGGGTAAGGGGCTGCTCAATGCGGTCGTGATGGATGAGTCGGCGAGTTCCAAGGGTCATACTGCGTGGCAGTTTTGTTTGTTGTTGAAGAGTCGGGGCGTGCTGGCCAAGCCGACGCATGTGAACATGTGGGTGACCATCTTTCCGTGTGCTCGTGTGTTGGCGATGACGTGTTTTTGCCAATAAAGTATTCGGTTTGCGCCTCCGTTGGTGATTTCGGAGGAGGAATTGGAGGTGGCGATGAGGCGGATTGAAGAGTGTTTGGAGGACTTTGACAAGGTGGGTGGTTATTTTATGTGTGGATTCGGTTGACTTAGCTGGTGTTTTGCTAGCTTGATGAGATTCCTGGCGAGGTCGAGAGCGAGAAAGGCTTCAAGGATACGCTCGACAACTGAAGCTGATGGTATTTCCCCCAACCGGCTGGCATGTTGACTTACTGATGAATCATGATGATCCGAGCTCGTTTGCGTATACTCTATACACGAACCTTTGCAAGTCTCATATATGTATCATATGGATATACTAGCCTGTATAATACGGAAATCGAAGTATCGTCTGGATGAATGGAATAGTGACGGATGTGAGACACCTCGTAGGGTCGACTTTTTACGACGCAGAAAAAGGCGACCGAAAAAATGCCTCGTCGATTGTTCTTCCCTAACATTAGCAACTCGACGCCCGATGGAAAGAGTCGGACGAGGAGTAGATAAAAGGGATACAAAAAGAAAAATCAGACTTGGAGCCTTGTGATTCAATTCTGTCAAAATGTGGTCAAGACGGAAAAAAAAGGCAAAAGCTCTGAAGCTTGACGTTGCATAGTTTTACGTAAATTTTCTACCTTTTTATTCAGATTTTTCCTCTCTTTTCTTGTGTCTTGTGACTGCAACGATGGGGTTCGACAGTCCACAAGGACTGCGTCAGAGAAAGGTTTCACTGTCGTCCGGAACATCCAGCGCCGCTGTCAGCGATGGGATCCATGTCGTCGACGCCGGTGACCAAGACCAGAAGTCCCGTCCGAACCTGAACGCAACTGCGCGAGAGGAGGTCGTGTGGGGCAAGACCCCAAGTGGTCAAGGTATGTGGTTGTGGTTGGCTTCTCGGGCGCTAGTCTGTGATATCAACGAAAGCCTATTAATACCCTCCGTCCAATAGTGTTTCGAGTTCCTACCACCCACGATGTCCTCACGCTCTTCCACCCCGCTTACCCGAAAAGTCATTTGGACGTGCTGAACCTGTCCCTCCTTGGTCTGCAGCTCGTCTTGTTTTACGTCTTGCCTCGGCCGATCGCGAAGATATTCTTTTTGGCTTATTTTGCGTTTTGGCGGGCGGCGTACGATGCGGGGTTGGGGTGGGTTTTGACGAAGCAGAGTAAGAAAAAGTGGATGGTGAGGGAGGTTCAGCGGTTGGGATGGTTGGATCAGGATCGGAAACCGGCGATGAGGAGCTGGATTCGGGATCAGCTTGCTGGTAAGATGGGCAAGGATTATTCGTTCGATGTGGGTAGAGTTGTCGCTGGACCGGGTATTGGTCGTGTGCTGATGATTCGTTGTGGTTCACTCTTAGGAACTTCCGCTGGAGTACAACACTTGGCTCTTGTTCAGACAGCTGGTCGACGTCATTCTCTTAAAGTGCGTGCGCGTTCGATGTTGTTGATCGTGGCGCTGACGGTCGAGGTGGTTCGTAGCGATTTCTTGGCGTACTGCATGTTTGCGTTTTCGTGTTTCCGAGTTCCGGAGGGACTGTCGTTTACCGTCCACGTTATGCGGTAAGTGCTTGTCGTAATGTTGGGAAACTCGTTACGACCGGCGCTTTGTTAGCTGGATTGGTGGTATCGCGCTGATCGTGTTCAACCTCTGGGTTAAGACGGAGGCACACCGCGTTGTCAAGGATTATGGCTGGTACTGGGGCGACGTCTTCTTCCAGCGTGGTAACCTGGTCTTTGATGGCGTGTTCGAGCTCGCACCACACCCGATGTACTCTGTCGGTATGTCCTCCCATTCCTACCTATTTAAGGTGTTTTCATGTTCGATATCCTATAGGCTATGCGGGTTACTATGGTTTGTCGTTGATCGTTGGCAGTTACCCCGTGCTGTTTGCCAGTCTCGTCGCTCACGCTGCGCAGTTTGCTTTCTTGGTGTTCTTTGAGAATCCACGTACGTCTTGCTCCGTGGAATCACTCGGCTGCTTGACGTTCTTTCAGATATTGAACGTATGTATGGGAAGCGTCAACAGATTGCTGTACGTAAACCACTGGTGGCGCACGGTTCTCGTAAGAAGGATGGTACACCGCCTATCACTTCCAATCAACAATCTGTGGACGGCCTTTCGACCCCACCTGCAACTGAAGGCGAAACTGCTTCCGAGACAGAGCTTGAGACCGAAGTCGATACGGCATTGTTGTCCAGGAAGTTGAAGAAGAATCCTCATGCGCCACGCGGGGGCAATGAGTCGCTCAAAGCACCTGTAGCACGGCAACAGCCAGTGTCAGAACACGACCTATATTACAAGTACTTCAGACGTGACGTCGTCGGACTTCACAACATCGATTTGTTACGGTATGGTATTCGTCTGGGAATTTGTCCAAAGAATTCGCTCAACCGAATTCTTTACATATCAGATCTTCTGATGCGATGTTGGTGTTGCTGATATTCTACATATTGGTTGCTTCCTGTCTTCCGATCATGTCTCATCGGGCAACATTGGCATTGCATTTCGCTCATGCAGCGGCCTGGTGCATCTTCCAGAGCGTTGGCTTGGGTCTTCTCCTGCTGGCGCAAAGCCGGTCCAAGTTCCTCGTTCGCCACTTCCTCAAGAATTACCCCTATCCGGTCAACGATAATGGCGACGGGGCAGTGCAGGAAGCATTTACGAATTGGAAATCGTTGTGTAACATGAGT
>JBBPNX010000412.1:0-20736 GCA_038091155.1 Harrya chromipes | reverse complement strand
AGTCATGGGACTGGATTACTAATAGTGGGTAGCTGTACGTATATAAGGCTTCCATGTACTTCGATAGTTCCCCAGTCCTATCAATAACTGTGATTCACCCCATAGTGCATTGGTTTAGCGACTAAGCCGTTCCTTGTTTGATTTCCTTCATCCTACGTCTATCGGTATCCGAAGACAACACTACTCCTTTATCGTTATTCCTTCTTGTGGTTGGATTAGCTATCACTCAGAGTGCTGTTAGTCGGACGACCCATGTACTGTGGCCATCGTATCGCAACATGCACTATGGGGTGAATCACAGTTATTGATAGGACTGGGGGTACTCTACAATACATGGTGCCTTATATATGGTAAGCTACCACTATTAGTAATCCAATCCAGGGCATAGGGTATCAGGGTAAAGTGATGTCATAGATAAGAGAAGTTCTTAACCAATAGCATAAAGAGCGGGAGTCTAGACCAGGAGGAACGAGGGGACAACATTGTAACCAGGAGGTAGGCTCGAGGCATGACATCATAGATAGGGTAAAGGAATACCCAGGTCTAGGCTGTATCACGTGATGGGTGGGGCTAGACTGCTTAGTCAGCAAGTCACGTGATCTGCTAAAGGTAATCATTAGTGCAATCGCGAGTGAGACAAGTCTCGCATTGCGTAGAAAGCGAAAAGTAAAAGAATGTTATGTGCGATTCATAACAATTTCCAAGGTGAGACGAACCACGTTGCTGGTTGTGGAGCTGTTCCACTGGCATGCTCATCCGTCAAAGTGTCATCCCCTTTGGTGTCCACACATCTTCCACATTGCAGACTGAAGTGGACTGTGACTCGGATGTGGTCAATAGGACTTGATCTATTATGTGGTCCACAGTAATCTACATATATAAACCCACCAAGTTTCAAGATGTTGATCACACTCTCCCTCCCCCTCTCAGACTAGACTCAATCACTCATCTCCTACTTCTCATTTCCCACTCTTCGCGTCATACCTCTAGTCATGTTGAAAGCAACTTTCAGTCGCAGATGCCTTCGCCACCAAGGCGCTTTCTACATCCCACCTGGCGCCCCGGATTCTGAAGAGCGTTTGAATGCCGCATTTCACATTTCCCTTGGTGAAGAAGAATGCGCCCTGCAGAATATGATGGCCAATCACATGGGACCACCTGCACTACCAGTGGCTCATGGACCCCAAGTCAATCGCCCTCTGCAATCACGCCAGCTCCGCCGTGTAGAAATCCCAGAGAGCATTGTTGTATGTAACAGCCTTCTTCAGGTACGCTCCAACTTTAAACTTGGTTCCTACCACGCCCACCACTGACAATGCCCAGCGTTTTCAGGAGGAAGAAAGGAAGCCTGAGGTCGACAAAGCTTGTGTACATGCACGTACACCCCCCTCTCCATTACTTGGTAAAGGGAACATACGAGCACAAAGCAAGGACGACAAGTTTGGGTTGATGTTCGCCCAGAAGTCGTCATGGCCAATTGGGGCAGGGTGCAAGTTGAAGCACCGAGCCAAATCTCATTTACCTGGAAAACCTCCGAGGAAACACCGAAAGCTCCTGTCATCTTCCTGAGCCTCGGAAATTTTTCCCTCCTTGTTTTCCTTCATTACTGTTATACTTTCATTATCATCACCATTACGGTATGAAATTGATCAAGAAGCAGCTATTGCTTGTTTGATCTTGTGTTTTCTTTTCCACTGTAGTTTTTTTTTCCGTTGTGAATGGATGGGCTCACGGCTACAATATTTTCCTTCTGATCAAGGACAGTCAAGGAACAGTTGTCAACAATCCTTTCGAGGCTTCCGTTGCTTTTTTAAGTAGCTTGCGCAAAGTCGAGTGATAATGTGTCATGTTTCCATCTGCATATCGGTTACTAGGCTCCGTGGAAAACTCAGGCGTTCTAACTACCCCTGTTTTTGACAGGTTAAAAACTAGTCCATAACCCAGGCCTCAGGGACCTGACGAAAGTGTTCCCACTGGCTTGGTTCGGCCCCTAAGCTGATTGCACGCAGCCTTAACTCACCTTCCGGAGTCAATACAACCTTCAGCACTATGTACTAGATACCGGAGAATTTGAGCTCTATGGGACAGCAGAAGGCACTTGAACCACCCTGGCGCCCTTCACGGAAGAAGAAGTGATAATGCACCCTGTCAATTTGAATTCACTGAGCAAGGTCCTCGGTCGTGAATGTCCTTGAACATAAACCAAGCATTACACTCGATTTCATACAGATTGCGGAGTACCACTGCAGACTTGCAAACATAGCGGTAAGCACATTATCAGTTTCATTGTTGCCACCACTCACCATGACTGTGACTGGAACCAGATACGAGCCGAAGCCTTAGATGTCCCACTGCGCGCCGCCTCCGAGCTGAACAATGCAAGGTTTGCCAGTGCAAGCTCCTGGCCAGCACTGGGGGAGAGTGCAGATTCGGATGTCGAGATTCTTAACCCGACTATATTGTTCAATCTGTCGGACAAACCTCTCGAGCTTGCCAGTGACGTAGGTAGGTCGTCGGGACGCCCGGTCAATGCCGTTGCCGCACCTGTTGATTGGTCGTTCAAGTTGCTATCATGATGGAATGTCGAAAACCCCTCCAGCGACGTGCCGGGTTTAACCCGTTCAAACTTGGGGACTTTAATATCTGTGCCTTGAGGATGGCCGATCAGGGCATACTTGTTCTTATGGCCGCATCGCGCTGAGTTGGATTCCCGCGGCGTACCCACACGAAGGGGACGTTTCCAATGATCGGGATTCACGGTAGAATCACGATACCGTTACCAGGGTATGTCTTTACACGATCCTGATTCACCTAGAAGACGGCAACAAAAAAAAAATACGCGGGCCCACACTGAAATCCAAGGCTTTATCTTTTCACGGGTTTCCCGTTCGATCTCAGATGAGTCGCGGGTTGATTCGGCGAAGGAACCCGAGCTATAAACTTGAATGTTTGTGAGTTTGATTTCCTCAGATTGGCAGGTTTCATGTCCATGGGAACGATGTACTCCCTCTGGTGGGGCCCTGATTTCGTGTACCATCTTTACACACTCTTCCTCTTTACCAAGGCAGATATCAGGACAGCCCTCATACCACAGGTGCGTGATGATCGATCTACTGAATCGCTTCCTAACTCTACCAAACAGACTGTATTTTCTCTGGCCGTCGCCCCCGTGTGCCATCCCTCACGCATCCTCCACGTCATTGCATGGATTTGGCTTCACTTGCTAACATGCAACATCGCAAATCAAATCAAAGCACCGGACGAGGATAAGATCAACAAACCCTTTCGCCCCCTTCCCTCTGGCAGAATCACCGACTGTCATGCTAGGATACTTCGCTGGATCCTAGTTCCCGTCTGTCTTGCAGTCTCCCTGGCATACAGTGTCGAGCTCCTCTTCACCAGCCTAGAACTCCAGATTCTCACCGTGTTGTACAACGAACTCCATGGTGACGAATGCTTCCTTTTGAAAAATGCTCTCACGGCAGTCATGTACGGCTGCGCTGGTTTTGGCGGGGCTCTTTTAGCAGGTAGGCGTCACTGCGGCTCCTTCGATCGTCGGCAGTCGGTGGTCGCTAACGAATGACATCACCCGTCAGGATGTGATCGGTCACACGTCCCCAAGACGGCACAGCTCGCCGCCCAGTTGAGCACGGCGGTCTTTGCATCGACGTTGCACGCGCAAGACTTCAAAGACGTTTCGGGGGATCGTCTGACGGGTAGATGCACCCTTCCCATACTGTGTCCCTTGGTTTCGAGGGTATCCGTTGCGCTGGGTATACCGCTCTGGTCGATCTGCCTCAGCCGCGTGTGGCGTCTGGATACGCTCAGCGCCACGGCGTTCGTCGCATACTCTGGCTATACCGGCATTCGGTTCTTGCTTTACCAGTCCGTCGAAGACGACAAACGATCCTGCCGGTACTATAGCGTGAGTGTCAAACACAATGCGTCACGTACGTGCTGTCTCACTGTCAACACGTCCAGTTTTGGCTTAGCATCCACCACGTTCTTCCTGCTTACTCGCGCATCTGCATGGCGACCACCTTCTGGTTCCTCACATCGTCCCCGTGGCTTCGTTATTTCTAGTATTTCTGCGTTCATCACGGACTTTGGCACATTGCATCACTATCTCACGTTAGTAGTACTCACCTTGATTATCTAGCATCACGGGGCCCGCTAAGTTTGCATCCATTCCCATCGCATTCTGAGGTTAGAACAATGGTTAGAACGAAGAACCGTCGGGACCACTCGGTTAACGCACGACAAAGAACCGGTTCCAGGACCACAGGACCATAACACATTGTTCCACTTTACTTATGTATAAGATTCATTATGATGATCCTCGGAGACTTTTGCCTCGTGTTGCAAAACCAAATGTGCGATGGGGATTCCACATTCGTGCCATCTGACCGATCGATCACGCTTTCATTTTTGTCTTGCTTTACGGAGCGGAGCTAACCATATAGTGTATGCGTGTTTTGATGCGAGACCCAGACCCAGCGGTTCAACTATGAACACTCTGCACGATGCCCATCGCCCAAGCGCGGTCACCGCGGCCAATGACCTTTTCCGCGAAAAGCTCGCCCAACATGTCCTTGAGCTGAGCAATCACCTTGACGTCTTCTTCTCGGGTCCGGTCGAACGACTCCGGCATGTCGGACATCGGTGACAACGTCTGCAACGCGATCTGGTCGGGTAAGGACGCACACCGGCATCGTGTGTCAGTATACTCGGCAATCAGAACGAGCAGAACGTGAAAGCACGGACCATGATCGCGTCCACGACGCCATCGACCCCCTCACCGCCAGACTCCTTCGCACATTCCTCGCCTACCACGCGTGCACCACCGCCTTCGAGCACGCCTTTCCGTACAGCCTCTTTACCAATACCAACGAGTCCGCGAATCGCACCTTCCCGAGTGCCGAGCGGTTTGGGCGCTCCGCGGGGCTCTGAGCTGGACGGACCATGCGCGATCGCGAGTGATTCGAAGCCATTGATGACGATGGCGGTAGGAGCGGATGTGGATGACGAGCCGTCGCCGCCTAGGAGCGCGACAAGGAGGGTCTTCATGATGCGTGGTGAGAGCGAGGGGTACGTCGTCGAGTGTTGTGTCAGTAATCGGCCGAGGGTTTGGGCGGTTGCTGTGCGAAGGTGGGTTGCGTGGGATCGTGGTAGGTGGGAATGGAGGAGGGTGGACAAAATAGCAGGTAGGATTTGGTGTAGCTGGAGGAGCCCATAGTCAGCGTTACACAACATCGTGAAACAGATGCAATGTAGACGTACATACGGCTCGATAAACAGAGTTTTATTTTCAAGGATGGCACCCACGACGTCGAGCAATACTTCAAGCGTCTTGCCTTCTGGTTCGCCCTCTCCTTCCCTGAGCGCGTTGACCACACCTTCTCCAACCCATCGTACCAGGTATGGCAAAAGTGCTTGCAGACCTGCGTCTCCACGAAGACTCGCAAGCGCAGCCGTACGTTTAGTCGCATCCGATACAGATGATGATGGCGGAAGCAACGATGACGTGAGTCGGGTGTAATACAACTGAAGCTCCTTCGAAAGAACCTGCTTGACCAGCTGGTTTTGCTGCGCCTGTTGTGCCGCCGGAGCCAGCTGTCGTCCTTGTACCGTCGACGATGCGGGGGTAGTACCCGGCTGTGATGGCTTGCCCTCCGCTCCACCTGCAGGGGTCGGCTCCTCTCTCGGAATAGCTGGCGGATTCTCTGGTACGAGCGGTTGCACGCCCTCCACGGCAAGCCAGTGTGCAGTCCAGTTCACTCCTCGCGGCACGGTAATCTTTTCCTCCCTCAACACTCTGTCAAAGTCGATCTCCTCGTCCTCCACGAAATAGACTGTGCCCGCGGAGGCAAGATGCGGAAAGGGCAGCGCGCGGCGAAATGTGCCAGGTGCGTGCGGGGTGTGTCCGTACAGCGGTTCAATGTTAAGGGTTCGCAAGGCGAGGTCAAAGTCTGCGGTGGTGAGGACGGTTCGGCGCGCGTGTCGCATATAGCGCGCTGCTTCCTGAAGGTTTTTGTCGAGCAGTCAGTCGCGGTAGTGTCCAATGTTTAATCACTCAAACAGACTAGTAGAAACGCGTACCTCGATGACTTGGTGTATTCTGTACTCGACGTCGCTCGCGAGCGCGGATGCGACCGCGTCCGAGAGATTTGTGATGCCTAGCGACTCGGCCACATCCTATGTAGTAGACTCGGTTCAATCGCAGTATCTCTGACTCAGTGAGATGGGTGAGAGCGCACTTTGACTGAATCTGCCTTGTAGACGCCTGCATGGTGTGTCTGAGTCAACTTGGGTTTGGGTCCTGGTTTGCTCATGGTGGTAAGCGTCAGTTGTACTCTGTTTACCCACTACGCTCACCTACTCACATTTTCCTTCTGCAACCCATTCGTCGTACGGTTCCCAGCGCTCAGTCTCAGCGCTCAAGCACAGACATGAATATATGGGACTGATGATATTCCCTCCGATTCTACCGCAGAACGTCCTGGACCCTACAAACGGTTCGCCGTTTGTTTCCATAATTTTACTTAGCGCCTACTACAATGAGGATAATTGCGCGGCGCTCTGGATATCAAGAGAAAGGCTATGTGATACAGATTGAAGCCATTAATTATAGGGTATGTATAGGTTACGTTTTGCTATCTCCACCAGCGTGTCCCTCACGATGTACTCCGTAAACCCCGCTAGTAGAACTGGCCCATGTCTGGAGGGATCTGATATGATGACCCCAAAGCCATGTCATATGGTTGGTGCGCATGTCCATGAAATGGTGTCGAACTTGGCAACCACGTTGGAACGGTAGTCTCGAAGCTTCGTGCGACAACCGGCTCTGGGACCATTGATAGCAAACTATCCCCACAATATCCGAGTCCCTGGCTTGGCCACGCACTGCCAGCGGCAATCACATTTTCTAAGAAATGTTCTATCATCACCTCGAACCGTTTATGGAAAGGAACACTAACGATCAGCCATCCCATTGCCACCAAGGGGGATCCCCGTCTTTGAGTCGTGTGGTTGTTCAATGGTAGGTATCGCTGACAATTTGAAGACGAGTTGTTGGTTCTCATCTGCGAGATTTCGCAATTTTTTGGCAGCTGAACACGATCCACGTCAGTTGAGGGTTTATAACCCAGCGACATTTGATAGCATTGATACTGACCTATGACGAGCAGCTGATGCCGCGTGGCATCTCTGCCTAATGGAGTATCGAATGGATCGACGAGGAGTAATGCGTCGCGCAGTTCTGAGAAACCATCTATTTCTTTGGACCGGTACTCTCGTTGCGACTGCGTCTTGTTCTTTCTCGCTGGAGAGGGAGAAGGAGAAGTGGACGCTCGAGAAGAGGAATGCGATGTGGATGCTCGAGATGATGAACGCTGCATTATTGAGTAGATGGGGTGAGTCACTTGCAAATGTCATGTCATCGTGGCGCGCGTGTTATATGTAGGTTCGGTTGAAAGGGCCTGTTCACCGCCATGCAGTGCCGTTTACAGTATGTTCGAGCTTACCGGGTTAATCCCGAGTGAAAGATGAAACCTATCTGAGCGAGGTTCGTTGGTTTTCGCTTTCGAAGACATGACAATTACGACCGAAAGTCCCCCACGTGACAAGGACCTGCTGTTTTCGCTTCACAGCCATGTCAAAGCGAAAGGCACGAGTCCTCCGGCTACCTGGATCCTGCTTACCGTGCACGCTTTGGGATGGTAACGCCCCAGACGCGGATACAGCGAGGACGGATGGGACAACCCTGCCCTGCCGCCCATCTAAATCGGCACCCAGATCTGGGTGTTGTTTTCCCACTGATGAGTATTTTTCGCATACCATGACCTTAGTACTGATCGGTATCGGCCCGCGATACCTGACACCGTGTCTGGGCAAATCAGAACTTGGACCCCACGAAAATTCTGGGGGAAGCCCGATGTCCAAGGACAATCATGTAAAAAGGTTTCCCATGCTCAGTTCGTTTCTTCTCCGGTTGGGGATGCCCCCGTTACCGGTGCGCTCCGGCGGGTCGTTAATTCCAAAATGCAGTGTCGTCCATTATTCCTCATTGGCTTATCCTTCGGCCTCGGAAAGGCAGCAGGTGCCCGAGTGCTCTCTTGCGTCACTGTACAAGACCTATGCATAGGACGTCGACTATAGCAACGGATATATTTCGGTGTGTCTCTAACACTTCCGAGTCGGCTTTTCTCAATATGACGTGTGACGAACGTTCTGATTTACAATAATCTCGACGGCATAGACGATCACAGTATAGCCGGGGAGCAGTTGAGCGTCCTTGCGGGTGTATATAAAAACGAGGTGGGCGAACCCCATCGTTTCAGCAAAACCTACAAAGACTCGACATGCAACTGGTGAGGGAAAACGTCGAGTAAATGTTCAGTGCGATTAACAATGCCTGCTTGCAGATTCAATCCGCACGCCAAAACATTCACTCACTTCTCGAGCAATGCCATGTTGCGTACGAGATTACCCCGTTTGCCGAGGATCTGTACCAGCAGTGTATCGAAGACGCGATACGACGCGGATACCCCGTGGACGGCAATCAGTCTGTGCGGACTTATCTGCACGAGGGGGTCATGTATGCAGCGACCGCCGGTGTGCACCTCCCCCACCGCCCGACCCAAATATGGATCGCGCTCTACACATCCTGTGCCATCTTCGTGGACGACGCGCCGAACCGATTCCTATCAGAGATGCCCAACATCTATCGTTTCAACGACCGGTTCATCTCCAACGAACCACAAGGGAATCGTGTCTTGGATGCCTTTGCGGACATCTTGCGTCGGACTTCGGACTTGTATCAACCAGTGGCGTCTCAGTTGATCACGACAGCGACGTTGAGGTTTGTGACTGCCAATTTACTGGAGCACGAAACCAAGACGATGACGGTAAGTTTGTCAAAAATGTCCTTGAGGACACGTTCGTGTCACTGACGACGGCACGTTAGATCTCGAACGCTGCACAACAGTACTCTACATATCAGCGAATCATGTCTGGCGTTGCGGAAGCTTATTCATTCATGGTATTCTCGAAGGAGATCCCCCTGAACGATTACATTCAGTCCATCCCAGAGATGACGCTATTCATTCATAACGTCAAGTGTGTACCTGATCGCATTTCATATCAAACGCAGTCTAAACTCATGTCCTATTTCAGTGATGTCCTATCGTTTTACAAGGAAGAGCTCATCGGCGAGACAACCAACCAGGTCTCGACGCTAGCCGCTCGCACGGGGAAATCCAAATTGGAAACATATGGGGACTTGACGGAGACGTCGATCGGCTTGTACAAGCGGATCGTGGCAATACTGGAGGGATCGGAAGCTTGTGAAGCATTCAAGCTTTACATAGGCGGATATGTTCGCTTCCATACCTCGCTGCAGAGATACCAATTGGGGGACTTGGATTTGTAGTTGGTGTACGGGACTCCCTGGACCTTGTACACGAAACGTTTTTAGTATATTTCTATACTATAATTGTCCTTCAAAGCTTCATAGCTATACGCGGCAGGATGATCTCCCTTGTGCTGTGCTTAGTAGAGTCTAATCCAAATCTCATGATCTGGATTTGGAAGAAGGTCCTACAGCGTTGCCAGGAACGGCCTTCACCCACTCAGAGAGAAATCTGCGTAATATTGAAGAGTTGGCGTTTGTCGATACATTTTCTTAACTGTGAACCGGAGATTTGTGATGACCGTTGGCAAGATGTCCGGGCCCAGTTGACGGGGAGAAGCCTGGCCGCGCCACGTTTCATGGTCTGGCTTCTTTTTGGGGGGACACCCCTCGTATCGTTGCCGGCCGGCGTTCGAGACACGAACTTCCAAATGTACATATAATAAGAATAGGTTCCTTGGGCGTAGCGTATTATCCATGCCTCTATTCGCCTGCGAGTACTGCTGTCTGGTGACACCGGTGTCGCGCGTGACGAGCCTTAGTCGCAACCTACATATTCTCAGGAAAAGGTCAAGCTATCACGGAAGAAATCCAAAACAATGGCAATAAGAAATGACGGGAACGCAATTGCATCCTACGGAGTGATTCAAGCTGGAACTAACTATTAAACTGATTACGATCCGCGTCCAATCTCGACAAGTGGAGGTCGTCGAAGAGATTTTACAGAATGCGGACTATCACCAAACTCGAATATCTACGGCCACATCGAGCATTCAGATCTAGAAATCGGAGATAACTGGAACCATAGCATTGCCACAGCCCACCATAGCAAGACCGAATATGGGCGTTTTCAAGGGATGAGTGCGGAAGGGTCATTGACGCAGGTAGCTCTATGGTGTTCGAATGGTGGCATAGAGGATCCGCCGCCGGCGCCAGACCATACAATTGTACCCATTCAAGGTATTCGATTCACGAGATGTTTACCACCTGGGTAAAATCGGGTGGATCATATGAAGCAACCTTTGAATCTGGGGCCAGCAAATCGTAACACGCACAGCAAATATTTTGATCGGGTTATTCCCGAATCCCTAACAGGTATGATATAGCACCAATATCAATGGCAGGCGCTTCTGCCGAACCCGGTTCATCCTGTTTCCCGGAATCCCTATCAAGATGGCATATCAGCGTCGTTTGTGCGGAGACATATCCAAGGGGCGCCCTCTGGCATTTGCCCGAAACCTGTGATCTCGCCCAGGAATCCCGCCGCATCGTAATACTTACGAACGTGACTCATGCCATGGCGGTGACCGGTATCTGGCATTGAACCGCAACAACATCAAGTTGGCGCCGAGTGCACCTATCGTAAACCACTGGCAAGCGGGTAAACACCACTTTTTGGACAAACCAACCGCCCGGGTGTCGACGTTCACGACACGCCAATGCCAACATACACCCTATTCCCCCTCCAACGGCCTACTGGCATCCCCCCATCCCACCTCGCCGCGTACAAGAACCTCCGGCTTACCTCCCTCCAAGTAGATCCGCAGGCGTTCGGTTCCACCTATGCGCGCGAAGTGGCATGGACAGATGATGTCTGGCGCCAGCAGATGGATTCGCCTTGCAAACGGACGGTCATTGCTTCCGCGAGAGATGAATCTGAGGACGGAAAAGGTCATGGAGATGGTACCAAAGCTCGCGATGCAGGGGCGTGCGGGGGCGAGTGGATAGGAATGGCCAGCATCATAGCACCCTCGGACATGCCCCCTCTCTACCTGGCCCCATTCAAACAGGCCGGGGTAGGGGGGGACTGGCAGATATACGGCCTGTTTTGGATGTGGGTGCACCATGCGCATCGAGGCAAAGGGCTTGGTGCGAAACTTGTCGAGGAATGTTTGGAATGGGCACAGACACACGTCGACCCCGCGTTCTCCACTTTGGAAAACGGTCGAGGGGGAGATCGTGAGAAGGTCGTCGTTTTGATGGTCTACGAGAACAACGCTGCTGGGGGCGCGTTGTATTCGAAGATGGGCTTCACCGACTTAAAAGGGTTACCATCGAGGGAGGGACACTTGGAGGGAGAGAAGTGGATGCTGGCAAGGCTGTAACAAGGGAATACCACCATCCACGACACAGACCCGTCGTATAGGGCTTCGGATTTATGTGTTGTAAACAACGTGAGTCGAACGTGCATGGCCAAGCCGAATTGCGAGTGAATCTTCGAGTCGCAAGGCGTGGTAGTGCTTGGTAATTCATGTATGTGTGTCCCACGAACGTGAGTAATGACATGGCAGTGAGTTGGCATCTGGGATGGAACCGTGTCAAGAGCAAGCTGCGCGTATCGCAAACCAAACCTGTGAACGTCACCTTTCGCAACTCAACCGTTCCGACATTGACGATCAATGACGACGTACACCCTATTCCCTCTCCAACGACCCACTGGCATCTCTTCATCCCATCTGGCTGCATACAAAAACCTCCGACTCACCTCCCTGAAGGCTGATCCGCAGGCCTTTGGTTCCACCTACGCACGCGAAGTGATGTGGACAGAGGACGTCTGGCGCCAGCAGATGGATTCGCCTTGCATGCGGACGGTCATCGTTTCTGTGCGGGATGATCCTGGAGATGCAAATGGAGACGGAGATGCCAACAAAGATCACGCACTCGAGGGCGAGTGGATAGCAACAGCGACTATCATAGCACCCTCGGAAATGCCCGGTCCCCTCCTGGCCCCGTTCAAACAGGTTGGAGTAGGCGCAAATTGGCAGATGTACGGCCTGTTTTGGATGTGGGTGCATCCTGCGCACCGTGGCAAAGGGCTCGGCGTACAAATGGTCAACGCATGTCTGGAATGGGCGCGGACGCACGTCGACCCCATGTTCTCCACTGGTTCGGAAAAAGGTGAGGGTAGTGGGGGCAATGCCTCAGAGAAAGTGGTGATTTTGCTCGTCAAAGAAGCAAACGTCTCCGGACGCGCGTTATACTCGAAAATGGGATTCGCCGTTCCAGAGGGGATACCACCTAGGGAAGGAGCGCTGGACAAAGAAAAGTGGATGTTGACCAGACTGTAGCGGAGGAAGTGCCATCACCCAGGACACACATGTTATCTAGACTCTCAGATCCGTTACACCGTGCAGTCATTAGTATGGTGTGGTTGAACGCGCTATGGTTCATCCTGACATCAGTTTCAGCAGCTCACGTCCAAAGTTGAACGTTGAGACATACTTCTAGAGCCAGACAATCCTCTTCACAATCCTTCTTCCGGTCACCTGAGCGATGGTTCCTTTCCTTCACCTCCCACTACCAAGTCTTTGGGCCTCTCGCTCGTCACAGTCTTGGACTCAGGCTATACGGTTTGATTCAGATCCAATGACTCCAAGGTCCACAGCCTACTTCGAGCGCTGTCAGCATACAGCATATGTAATTGTTGAACGTTTACGCACGACGACAAGACGCCGCAGGGTCATGCAAGTAGGCAGAGTTCAGCCCCACTGTGTACTGTTCAAAAACTCCCATGTACATATGACACGAGACGCGAGTCAGTCTTCAAAGCTTCAAGTTGAACATCGACGGCCAATTCGAAAATTTGTCTTCCAGCATGCCAGGCAAGGGTATAGTGGGTGGGTTGGTAATTTTTTGGAGGTAAGCAGTATCCCGAGAACGACGTTAGACTAGCCAATGACTTTGAAATTCATGCATCTTTGTCGGATTCGTTTCTCATGGATGGGTTGTTTGCGAAAGCGAAATATGACTCAGATAAGCAGCCATGGAGTCACCACGACTCGGAAATCTCTGGCATTATAAACAAGGCTTGGTCGCATGATACACAATCAACCAAACAGTGAAGTAACAGGAACTAACGTCGACGACCTTGTGACCGTAGCACAAATGGCCCGGGACGCGACGCCAACGCCGATGCCAACGTACACCGTGTTCCCCATCCAGCGACCTACTGGCGTTTCCCTACCCCACCTTACCGCATACAAAACTCTCCGGCTCACTTCCCTCCAAGTCGACCCGCAGGCATTTGGCTCCAGCTACGCGCGCGAAGTAGCGTTCACAGACGATGTCTGGCGCCAGCGGATAGACTCGCCGTGCAAACGGACATTCGTCGCTTCCGTGTCAGTGCGGGATGCTGAGCCCCGAGGCGATACAGACGCCGAGGATGCAAGGAGGGTTACTTTACACCACCCCAGCGAGGCCAAGGGCGAGTGGATAGGGACAGCCACTATCGTGGGTCCCTCAGAGTTGCTCCCTTCCATTATCGACCAGTTCAGAGAGGACGGTGTACTGGGCACCGACTGGCAGGTGTATGGCCTCTTTGCGATGTGGGTGCACCCTGCACACCGCAACAGAGGTATCGGTGCCCAGCTGGTCAAGGCATGTTTGGAATGGGCGCGGACGCACGTCGACCCTGCATTCTCTTCCAAGGAGGAAAGTAGTGGCGACATTGAGAAGGTGGCGGTTTTACTCGTCTACGAGGACAACGTCGCCGGGCGTGCACTGTATTCCAGATTGGGATTCACTGATTTGGAAGGGGTTTCAGTGGAGGAGGGACAGAGATGGATGTTGACCAGGGTGTAGCAAAGGGTTGCTGCAATCTAGGGTATCAAGAGAACACAATTATAACGCGTAGACTTCACATGGAATTGATCATTACACTTGCTCAGATTCTGAAGTTTATCATGATGGCAAGGTCGAGCCACCTTTGATGAGCAATTACACAACCTTGGTCCAGGTGGCCCACCCAAATCATTTCGCGGTAGTTCGTGTCTATTGGGTAGGTCAACATCGGTCGCGACTGATCCTGTACGGACACCTGTAAACCGCTGTATACGATGCGCGATAGTCGTTCAGAAAGAGCAAGGTATCTCGCTGCGTCCGAATCACCCATGAATTTCTCACCAAGTAGTCTTCGCGAGGGTCGGACGAGCTGCGAGGCAACATCATGGCCCAGAAAGGACATCAAGTAAACGAATGTATGTATTGCATCGAACCCTGGTTATATAGGATACAAATGCTCTGCATTGACTTTGCCCGTATGTCATGATCAATTCAGCGGCTCACGAGGGTGCCTGCGGCACGCAGCCAGATACTCGTCGTGATCCTCGAGCGCGTATTCCAACGGCTTGCACAACGGCTCGATTGCTTCACCTCTCGCCGCCAACTCCTCTAGCCTCTTTCTCGTCGCAGCCTTGGTCCTATTCACGCTATAGAGTTTGATCCGATGACAGGATGACGTGACGTGGAGGTCCCAGCTGATATCATAGGCACGTCAGACCGCAACCCTTTGAAGTGATGACAAGACATTGCGACGTACTTCCATGCAGAGCGAACAAATGTGGGTTCGGTATTATTCGAAGAGTCCCACGTGCGGACACAGAACTCGAGCCAACCTTCTGCGTCGACGGGCAGTTTAATCTTCCACAGTCGCCAGGCGTGGTAGTGCTAGGTAGAGTAAACCTTGAGCCTCGAGAAGGGATGACGTGAACGTGTACACGTTACCTTTTCGGTCATGTCATCTTGGTCGACAGCGTACCAGACGTGGCCACTGGGGACAAAGACGATATCAGAGGATGAGCACGATGGCACCGTGAAATCAGACAAGACGCACCCATCAGGAGAAACTTCTACCCTTTCGACCCAGTTACCGCCGCCACTATAGGCCCAACCCCTTAACTCAATGAATCCATCATGTGTTATTACAGATTTGTCCAGCGGAGAGATGATTGCGCTCCTGTGTAACAAAAGAAAGAAAAAAGTCAATATTCGTACAACTCTCCACAAACCCAACTAAATCGATACAGACGACACAGGCATCTGCTGGATCGAGAACCCATTCGAATACTTTGTGTTTTGTTTGCCAATCTGAAGAGGGTTAGATCGTGTCAAATGCCCCATCGCACGGAGCACGGCAATCAAAGATCAAGACTCCACGCACTTGCGACGTATAGTAGAGGTACTCCTGAGCCTGAACAGGACCCATACTCGCCTCAGCGAGGGCGTTGATCTGGTAGACCCATTTGCAGCTGCGGGCGCCAATGTATCCGGCAACCACCACGCGCAACGGCGCTCCGTGCATTTTTGGGAGCGGCTTTCCATTCATCTCCCACGCCAACAGCACCTCCTCGTTCGCCCGAACTTTGCGGTATGGCGCCGACACGGCGTAGTTGAATACGTCACCCTTCCTGTAAGTAATAACATCAGCACTTCGAAACCAACGCCAACGCCACGACTAGAGCAGAGAGACTGACTAACTTGAAATATGTATCGGCCCCGATAAACTCGAGATGCTGACATTCAGGTAAGACACCGCCACATGCCTTCTTCAGCACCTTCTTCAATGGTACCCCACGATAAACTGCAGTGCCACTGTGTGGTGCCCATCGTCAATAGGATCGATCCCTGGTACCACGCATGCGAAAACGTACATAGCACCCTCACCCCACGGAGCGTTGATGAGCTCGTCTCCGTCACCAGGGTACTCCCTGATCTGCTCGATCCGCCGCGTACCGCTACACTGGAGCGTCACTGTCACCTCTGCTTGACTTCAGGCATCCTCGTCATCATCAAGCATCAACTATGCGAACGGGCAAGCAAATACTTACGGAAACTTGTCCGGATCCTTGAGGTCCTTCAAAGAAAGGGATACAGGGCTATTGACAAGCCCACCAATCTCGAGTCGGAATGAGTCCTCGTCGATGTCGGGTACCCCGCCGTGATTCCGGACGCTGATAAAGCATGGGATTGTTACCTATGACCCGATGAACGAACGACGTACAAGTGGTACTTGTTATCCGTAACCTTGCCTTGCAACAACTGATCACGACGGGTCTCGCCATTGTATGGGAAGTCCTAGTTAAATGAGCAACGTGATGAGCGCAAGAATGGTGGAAATGATTGGTCAAGCGAACCAATAGATGGATGAGATCTGGTTTCTCCTTTTGCACAGTTTCCCAACTGAAGTCCACAATCGACTTGAGACCGAGGGCTTCGTGGTATTCTTTCCAACGATGTCCGATCAAGACAGGATTGGTGTCTGGGAGAGGAACGAACTGGAACTCTGATCGTGGCGCGTTTCGTACCAATGAGGGAGGATCAGCTACGGAGATAAGGAGGTGGAACAGAATCGACGGAATACTGACCAGGTATCGGGGTAAACTGGTGCGCCTTGAGAATTTGCCTCGCAATCGCTTTCTTATCATAATATTTCTCCCATTCCACATATCTAAGGCGACATCCGACTCATGTCATGAGCCATGATAGGATGAACCGACGACGCTGGATACGACGCACCCTGACCAGCCTGGCTTCTCGTCTGCAAAGAGCTGACTGAGAGGAGTTCCGTTGTAGGATAGTTCTAAATCGTTCGCCATATGTCAATAATTGTTTCTTTAGCGGCAGGACGAACTGAGCGTGAACCCGACAGGAGATGGGCACCCCACGATACTTATATCCATCAGAAAGGCACGCTTGGAGCAGCACCATATCAGTACCAATGGGTCCCATCCAAGGACGAAAATGAACACCCACCCAGTTGTGGACCGTCTATAGAGTCTGGATCTAACCCTCATCGGGATGGGCTACTTTCTCCGCCCCTCTCATTCAATGCACCAATCAAACCCACTCTATCCGACTTCCGGGACAGTCAAATTTAGAGCTTTCACATGAAGATGAGATAGGTCCCCTCGGGCGCGCCCGGGATCAGATCAGATGGTCACCTGCAATCCATTCAAAAACAGGAGTGGAGCAGGACATACATAAATGTACATTACCAATGTAGACGAAATTGGGGAAGCCGGAACCTGTCAAGTAATTTAAGCAGTCATGAAAGGCGATAGTGAGTAATAATGAATATGGGCGTATCGAGGCGTACCCTGCTTCCTCGAATCGGATGATGGGAAGGCAGCCAGCACATTCATTTAACTCGTCCTCTGTGTGACTTTGATGTTCCATTTCGAGGGGCCAGTTGACCATGTGAGTGAAAGGAAGGAAGAGAACAAGGAAGATGGGAACGGGCAGGAAAGCGAGGGCGAGGGCAAATAAGATGGGGTCTGACCACGGGCCTCTTGCAGATATATGTCGCCCCTGTGACAGATGTTGGTACACCGTGCGCACTGCGGCGAAATCGCTGGCGCTGCCTCAGAGTTATTCCAGCTTAGGTGCGTACATAGTACGTCGACCCAACATTCTCAAGCTAAAAAAGGCAAGACATTGAGGAGGTGGCGATTTTGCTCGTCCACAGAGAACTGGTCTTGGTGCCGACGATTCTAAAACGGAATTCGCCGGCTGATATCGGTTAAAGATTGTTGGCCAACCTAGTGTAGCAACTTGGGGAGACTGGCATAATTTGGAGCATGTGGTAGAAGTCCTCTGTGTGGCAATGAATGGGAAGTAGGAAACATATCAACACTGACCGGTGGACTCACAGGTATCGTGGTGATATTGTAACGATACAGTATAAGTATCCGTTGTCGGAGGAGGGATCAAATGTTCACAGCGAACAGAGCCCGAGTCGGACAGGATCCAGGATTGCCCTGTTGACCTCTGGTTCCCACCGATCTTTAAAGGTCTGCCTGACTGCTAGCAAATGCGATTGTGGCGCAAGGGTAGTGGTAAACATGCAAGGATTACAGTTGCCACCAAAGTGATCAAATCCGAGTCCGAGTCAGAACTTGAAGCAAAAGGTTCACGACGCGTGAGCGAGTGTCACGGTGGCTGTGCATGACTCAGACCTTGTCTCGAAAAATTTACATCTGGAATCAACCTGTCACCGCCATCTGTTGAGCATTCCCAAAGTTCCACTTGCTTCAAGAGAACCATGGATATTCACCCTGATGTTATTTTCGTCGTGTCCTGTTCCAGTGACTTACCATCCTCAACTCTTTGTGTCGTTTATTATTATTCTTTGTGTAGTCAAACGGACTACCGGGTATTCCCGTATTACGTAATCCCCAGTAGATAACATAGATTTCGACGCGTCTCTACCTCAGATGAGGTAGAGACACGGACTGCGTCCTGTTGAGACCATTTCATTCATGCCTTCGTACATCGTACTTACGCCCTGTAGTATATTCTTACAGGTATGCAATACAATAGACATGGACTCCATCCTGTGCTGAGTATATTCTTACAGGTTATGAGCCTGCAAGGGATATTGCGCATGTGTGCGGTTTTGCTCGTAGTCTTCGGTGATTGTTTGTCCGAGAGTTGAATGTGTGGGTCGAGTGGTATTGAAACCGGCTTCACGTCTGTGAAGTTGTACTTGGCGAGAATAGCATTAATATATGGTTCTTGGGAGAGAGAGATCGTACGATTGTTACGATCTCTGACCACCTTCATCCCTAGTAACCAGTTGATTGGACCCAAGTCGGTAATCCGAAAGCGCGTTCCAATTTCGTCTTTGAAAGCTTTTATAACGTTGGATGAGCTCCCGGTGACCGTGCAGTCGTCCACGTGCGAAGCTAAAATGAGAATGTGTTCAGCAACGATTGCCACAAACACTCCCCAATCCGCCTCCATCCGGGTGAATCCAAGGTCTTGAAGCGTGCCGTAGAGACATTGGTACCACTTCAGTGCTCCTTGTTTGGAACCGTAAAGCGCGACACATAGCCATGCAACAAGATCGCGACCCTGTTTAGCAAAGCCTGGTGGGAGTTCCATATAGATGATTTCGTCGTCATCCAACTTGCCGTTCAGAAAAGCGCTGTGGAAATCGAAAACATCGATGTCCCAGTTTTGACGTGCCGCGATCGCCAGGATGAGTCGAAGCGAGGCAAGTCGAGCTACTGGCGCGTAGGTCTCGTTGTAGTTGACGCCATACTGCTGGGTAAACCTGCGAGCGACCAGACGTGCTTTGTACTTGTCAACCTTGCCTGCGGCGTTCTTCTTTATTTTGAAGACCCACTTGCAGCTTACGACGTTGGTGTTTTTAGGGCGTTTGACCACATTCCAGGTGTGTGCATCGTCCAGACTTTTCAGTTTGGCATTGATTGCGTCTTCCCACTTCGGCCAGTCTGGTCAAGTTTTGGCCTCGTCTATCGTTGTCGGTTCTAAGCCTTCTGCTTCGGTGTTTCCGGTAAGCAGTGCAAAAACTGCGCTTTCGTCGTCTAATTCCCACGCTGTTGAAGCGATTTCGCCTTCAACTCCTTCTACCACCGTCGTCTGGATACCTTTAGGACCAATCGATTTTCCTCCTCTACCATCGTGAGTACCCTCCCCTCGTCGTAACATTTGGAGGTAGGTAGATTCGGTTCGCTGACGAGTCGATCGTCGCAGGTTCGTTTCGTTTGTTCTATCTGGTGGATCGGCGTTGGGATTAGCTTGGGGTGGCATTAGTGTGGGTGCTGGTTGAACATTTGCTGGTTGAGCGTTGGTCGGTGCCATAGGTATGTTATTGGTTGTATTCTTTTGATCGGTGTTAATCGTTTCGAGTCGCATGGAGACAAGTGCATTGTTTCGCTGAAACGTGACATTGCGTTCAACAACCACAGCATGCCGATCAGGTAAGTAGATTTGATGCGCCGTAGATTCGGCATCAAATCCAACCCAGTGACCCTCTTTAGCTCGGTTGTCCAGCTTCGATCCTGTACGATCGAGGATCCAACACTTTGCTCCCCAGGATGATAAATCGCCCAAGTCGGGCTTCTTTCCGTACAACATCTCATACGGCGTCTTTCCATCCAATGTCCTTGTCGCTGATCGATTTTTCACCCAGACAACATGGAGGAGCACCTCCCCCCATAGGTTTTTAGGTAGTCCGCTTGCGTGCAAGACAGTTCGCACACGTTCGACAAGAGTCCGGTTCAAGCGTTCAGTGACACCATTGTGTTCTGGTGTATCATGCGTGGTGAGCTTTCGTTCTGTCCCGTTCGTTTTCAGGTGACGCGTGAATTCTTCAGACAGATACTGTTACGGTTGCTGCGTGTTACGCGAGAGCGTACAATCACTAGACTTCGTACCTACTAACTCTTAGGCAGCGATGTCTCACCCACGCCCTTGAGCTAGGAATCGAGAACTGGATCCGAAGGCAGCGACGTCCATTAGGAAGAGGGCCTTGATCCGCGATGCTGAGGGTCTTCGACCGTTAGGGAGAAGTCTCACACCGAGTGGAGCTTTAGAAGTACGCTGGATTGCGCAGAACTAGCTAAGGAACATAGAAGGGGAGGAACCCCTTTATATACGTAAGAGACGTGGATATAAGAGGAATCTATCTGGATATGGAAAGCACCCAGAAGGAGAAGCGGGAGTCCATGCGGAAGACCGCACTACAAATACAGGATGTCCCGAAGGAGTCATCCGAAAGAGGAAAGCGGAGAGCCGCGTACGAA
>JBBPNX010000411.1:0-20743 GCA_038091155.1 Harrya chromipes | reverse complement strand
CAAGCTGCCAAGCGGTGTGACACTGAAGATTTGTAGAGCTTTAAGTCAGGTGGAGAAACTGTTTACCGCGGCGCATGAAATCATACGGAAAGGGCGGGAAGTCGCAAAATGGAATTACAGGTTTGGAAGGCGGCCCGATCGCTGATGGCAGCAACTACTAAGGCGTAGTCACTAAGCAGAATGGACCCGGGGCACCTGCTCATATCAAGTGAGCGTCAGAGGGTAGTAGCCTAGCAGACTCACCGAACCGAACCAACCTTGAAGTGAACTGACACAGCAACCGGTTCGCGACGTGCACGAGGCAGCCCAGCAGGGAGCGCGTCGCATGAAAGTCATACCGCTTGAGCTGGACTCGGAGAACGAGTTGCACAAAGCACGGTGCTGGCATACATAACGAGCTCACGTGACCAGTACGCGTCGCGACGCGGTTGAGGCGGGTCGGAGCGGCGGGGTCTAAAAATGGCAAGTGTGAGTTTAAATGGCTAAGCGAACGAGAACGCGGTTCAATTTCTCTTCCTCAACGTGTTGCACAGCGCCCACGCGTATCTAGTTTGCCCCCTTCGGCTCCTCATATCTACTCCACCCTGTCTATCTCAATGTCCGTGCGCTCATTCACCGTCTTCCAGGACATTCCTTCCGACACCTTGCAGCAATCTCACGATGACTCTGATGCACGCGCTATAACCCTCTCGGCCACGGACACAGCTGCCACATTACTATCCACACTTGCTGCAATTGAGAAGGAGAACCTTCACCCAGTCACTGGTCAGCGCCCTGGCCCCACCGTGGGCTCTGAAGCGAAGAAACGCAAGAACAGCGCACTCGCTACCAAGGTGCTCGTCGTTCCTTCCTCGAAAAAGCACAAGGAATCGAAAGGAGAGCCAAAAAAGACGCGAAAGCCTCTTAGCTCGACTGGAAAGTCCAAGAGCTCTGACGCAAGGAAGGGTAGTTCCAAGTCGTCTCGTTCTCGCAAGGCTTCTCCATTGCCTCCTCTCGTCGAAGAGCAGGAATCGCAACGACAACTACCGCGTCTTTCTATTTCTCAGACCGCTATTGATTCTCGATGCTACGAGTTGACCGTCTCGCCTTTGGCAGACGTCTCAGAAGCTTATGATGCGTCTCGCACGGACAGCCAGGACTCTGACGTACACACTGACAGGGTTCGTACAAGAATTTGCCTTGCTATCAGCGACGCTAATGACGCACCCAGCAGAGCTCGGTGGAACCTGCTATCCGTGATTACTTCTCTCCTTCCATGGTCGACCAGCCTCTCCCGGTGACGAACGACGCACCATGCAGCACTGATAACATGTCTTCGACCAATGACTTCACAACGCCAGAACGCAAGCACATTTATTCCGCTTTCACTTTTTCCTCGCCATCGCCCACCTCCGAGCGCTTTAGGCAAGTGCAATCGTCACCGGCGCGTCGTGATCTCCCCGCTTCTAACTCGGAGTGATGAAACTATTCCTCTTCGTTGCAATGCCACAATGGACACCCTGATGCGGTTATGAGCAAGCTCCACCAAAAGGATACCTTTGCATATTTGTGTATATCACCATTTTCATCTATTCCAGGCATCTCCACACCATCTTTATGATTGAGCATATGAATTTCTATCTAGTTTTTTTTCATGTCTCTCGTCTGGTCTGCTCGCTCTGTTTTTGCTTGTCGTTTTGTGATTCCAACATACCCTTCCTGTTGGCCTGCGCCTCAAGCACACATTCTTGTATTACCAGACACGCATCAATTTAATTCATATCCTCCGCCTCGATCGCTTCGTTGATAATGCCATCATTGTTGACGTGACTTTGCACAGCTACCCGTATATTTTCTCCACGCGTGCCTCTGTCTGTGTATTGTCTTGGTTATATAGTGGATGTAATGGTTATTATTTATGATACCAATGGCGTATTTCGATGAGATGAGTTGTCAGTTTGTGTATTATCTCTGACACTTTCAAGGTGAGTACGTTCCCAGAGGACTCTTATCGAAGCATGCTTTCCGACGGCTAACTAAATAACTTTCAGTTGTTTCAGGGCCAAAGATAAGAACAACGTCAGGTTCCATTTCGTGATGCCCTGCGGTTCCCAAGATACCATCATCGTTCCCAAACACCTACCAAGGAAAAACCTTACTTACCTTCACCATGGGTGTGGTCCGCAGACTAACCCAGGCCCTTCAGGTCCCTCACGATCCAAGCCTCACTCTAGCCCAGCAATTAATCACCGTGCGTGCGCTCTGTTTGTGCTCCAACCCAGTTTTCAAACTTTCCATCTCGGCTGTCACTAGAATGAGGACCTGCTGCCTGTAGTCCCCGAGAACAGGACCTGGCGGGGATACAACTATGTTGCATTGTGCGTCTAGATCATCCCCTTTGTTCATCCTTCTGAATGGCACAAATATGATCAATATTCGACCTCATGACCGTGTTGCCTTGGGCATCAAACGCACACAGCTGGGTGGCGGACATGTTTAACATCAACACGTGAGTCGCTCGTGTGATTCAGGAAAACCACATAACATTTTTCTTCTTCGAGTTGGATGATCGTATCTTCCATGATTCAACTCGGCATGTCGTGGTGGCAAGCTTGGATTTGTGTATGGGCGGGGTACGGTATCGTGACGCCGTTTCTGGTATTGAACGCACGACCCGGCGCAGTGTTCCACGTCACCTTTCCTGTCGTCGTTCGCACGAGTTTCGGAGTCTTTGGAAGTTTGTGGTGTGTCTTCAATCGAGGCGCAATGGCCTGGTATGGACACCTGACAGCTCCATTCCTCGTGTCCGTTGTGTTAAAAATGGAAATTACAGTATCTGGTATGGGGTCCAAGCAAGCATTGGAGGGACGTGCGTGTTAGTGATGCTACGGGCTATGTGGCCTAGTGTGAACGACATTCGTGAGTGGATCTAGTCCTGTAGGAACACAATGTTGTTTATGAACACGATTGGAACCCAGCCAATTCACTTCCTGCTTCGTCCGGAACAAATACGCGGGACTTTATGTGCTTCTTCCTGTTCTGGCTCCTATCGCTGCCTTTGATATGGTTTCCTGTGCACAAGATGTTCGTAAGAGAAGGTTCTTGGTTCCAGATTCTTTCGCTTATACATTTGGAAAGTCGGCACCTCTTTGTGGTGAAGATGGTGGTGGCACCTACCGCGGCGATTGTATTCCTCGTATGGTGTATCGTTAAGGCACATGGTCTAGGTCCGATAGTCCACCAACCTGCATCTATCCGTGGATCGAATCTCGCCTGGGCAATGGTCGTGAGCCTCATGTCGTGCATCAGCAACTCGGTGACGCTTCTCACGTCAGCACGCCTCGTTCCGTACTCCGTCCCCATCTCACTTGGAAGCAAACTAGGAACGCACCGGACTTTGCGTCTAGGGCAAGGACTCCCGCTGCGGCACTTTGGCCACAGCTTTTTGCATTCCCCCTCGCCTCTTGTATCGTGTCTTTGATCGGTATCCTGGTCAGTTCATCTTCCCAGGCTATATATGGAGAAGCTATCTGGTCACCCATCGATTTATTGGGCCGATTCCTAGATGACAATCCATCTTCCGCGACGAGATTTGGGGTACGTGCAACACTTGCTCCATTCAGCATTCCTGATGCGGCCCACCACTCCCTAGGTATGGTTCATCTCCGCCTCGTTTGTCATTGCACAGGTGAGCGACCAACTTGCTCTTTGGTAATGTGCAAGACATACAACCGTTACTCACGGAATAAACTATGCCACGCCAGATGGGGTATGTTTATTTTCATGTTCCCGAGCGGTAAACGGCGATTCATGTTCAGTTCTTCTTTCCGTTCGGTTTTGCGGCAATGTGCGATTCGGGGATGCGGTTGCGCAGAACGAACATTTCCGCAAATTCAGTTTCGGCTGGATGCGACCTGACCGCGCTGTGTCCTCGTTTCATTGTGAGTATCGTTGTCAGCTGCGGCATCTGAAGATCCTCTTACGCAGTCGGATACGATTGCATTAATGATTGACACCACTTGCTTGTAGAACATCCGACGAGGTGGATATATCGCAGCGATCGTTGGCTTGTGCATGTGCCCGTGGAACCTGCTCAAGAGCAGCAACAGCTTCACGTCTTATCTGTCCGCATATTCTGTCTTCCTGAGCTCGATCGCTGGAGTTATGGTGAGTCGACCTCCACAGCCATTAATCCTGCGATTCGCGTTCACGGTGAAATGCTTGCTTCAATGCTTGCGACGCGATTAGGTCATGGAATATTACTTCATCCGCAAGGGCCACTATAACGTAGTCGACTTGTATCAAACGGAAAAAGACACCTGGTATTGGTATTCTTACGGGTTCAATTTCCGGTGAGCGGCTTCAACTTGGATTCTCCTAGACTGGGACATTCGGACGGCTTACGATGCTTTTCGTAGTGCGTATGCCGCCTACATCGCTGGAATTTTGATCAACGTCGTCGGATTTGCAGGCGCCAGTGAGTCCCATATTTACTTTCTTCCTCAGCCTCTGCCTATTGGCGATGGTCCGCACGGGCCGGCTGAGAAAATGACAATGGACGCATACTGACGCGATTGACGATGGTTACCGTGGTTCTGCGTGTCACATAGCTGGTCGTTCGGTACCGATTGCCGCCACACGGATATACGAATTAGCATTCTTTACGGGATTCGGGGTATCGTCCGTCGTGTATTATGCGCTGAATCAGTTCTTCCCTGTCGAGGGTGCGGCTGCGGTGTTTGAAGAGATCGATGTATCGGGGTACGAAGTGGCGAAGAGCCTGAGGATGGACATGGTGGCACGTCGGTGATTGAAGGGGCGTTCATATACAGTCTTCTTGATATAAAACGAGTTTCCTTTTTCGTGTATGTTTTCGGGAATACCCGATGCATGATGTCACACAACTTGAAGGAACACTTAAGGAAGGCTCCTACGCTCCTACTTCAAACAAGATGTCATCGTCGGGTACTCAATCACCCCCCCTTGAAGCGACAGGATCTCATCTCCCAATGGGCGTATCGTCCATTGACGGGACCTGCTCAAGACCCATGAAGGACGCCGAACAACGCGCAGGTAGGTTAGCACGTCCTATAGGGGCTACGACTGATTTTCTACCACACGGATAGATTACTTCAGTGATGCGGTATGTTTATGTTTGGCAAGTTGAAACGTTGATATATCATCGACCTCATACCCTTGCCCTACTGATAGGTCAAGGAACAGTATGCGAAATGCTTGCCCGCGCAAAAGCCACCTCCGGGAGAGAAGGAGGCGCAAAAAGAGTAAGGAAGTCGTTGATATGTAAAAAGCCTGCTGCCTTTGGAGAGTAAAACATTCATATTCTTGTTCCGTAGTGTACGAATAAACGGCCGGGGACGCTGGCCGTCATGCTCTACTTCGCTGAGGTTTTCTTCAAATAGTTTGACCACCACTCTTCAAACTCCGAGCATACCAAGTTTCCGACCAACGCTACCGTTTCTTCAGTGGCCAAGTGACAGTCTCTAGGACGTGCAACGGCGTCTGCTGGAACCAAGCTATCGCGAATGACGTGGCCAATGGGCAGTTGGAGAATCTTTGCAAAAATCTCGCACATATTGTACTTGGTCATACATTTTTCACCAGAGTAGTGCACGATGCGAGGAAGAGGCTTGTCCAGATCTGCACTGGATTGTGAAGCTAAAGCGAGAGGGGGAGGTCAAGCACCTACCGGACAGGCGCACGAGGAACGCCGCTATATCGAGGACATTGGTGGGATACCTTTGTGCATAGTCATCCATCTTATAAGTCTTCCCGGATTGGTCTTGGACGACATCGATGAGAACATTGACTGCGCTATCTGAATTCTTCGGTACGGGTCCATAACTGTAAAATAAATCCAGTTCAGGTCAGATTGAACTCTAAACTGGGTGTGACTGACAGGACCGGAACTCGAAGCACGACGGCCTTGGCGCCACTCACACCTAAAACAGCCTTCTCACCCGCCAGCTTAGTGACGCCATACTCCTGCAACGGGTTGGTCTCGCTGTCCGGTTTGTAAGGGGGGTTCCTGCCGTCGAAGACATAATCTACATTTCAGGAGACCCTCTGTGTGTGAAAGTGCGTACGCCCTGTATGACGGGCTAACCTACCTGTGGAAATGTACACTAGGGTAGCCCCGTTATCTTTACAGATCTGAGCGAGCTGCCCAGGCACATCTTGGTTGAGCTAAACCCCGCAAACAATGATGGTTAAATGGTGGAGTGAGGTAGGTCACGAAACGTCTGGGGCAGACCTTAACGGCGGCGGCGGCGGCGTTACCCTGGAGAACATGCCAGAATTCCTCAGCAATAGTAAACCAGCTCCTGAGTCCTGACTTACCTCTTTGAACGCATCAGGCCGTCTTTTGGCTGCGCAGTGAATCACCCCTTGAATGGATTCAAGACATCAACGTTTAGATTTCAACAACGAAACCAGCGGCGATGCTATCGATATATGGACATACAATCAAATCTGTGCTCATTGAACAACCCACGGAGGGTTGCACCTTCCTGGGAGAGCAAATCGTTGGTCAGATCGAGTCTGACCAGACCTTCTTTGATTTGAGAGTACGATAGACCGAGGGTGTGTGCACTGGTACGTTGGAAGGCGTTGTACACGGCAGTCCCGAGGACGCCAGACGCACCTATGCAGGTATGGTGGGTCAGCCAGATCAACACGGGAGATGACTCGACGGGTCGAAACCTGTGACTAGAACACTCTTCATCGTGCTTCAAAGTTACACGTACGTCCTGCCACTCTCTGGGCTAAATCAACTGCCAGCGAGCAAGCCGACCCTCGTGGGTTGTTTTCGGAAGCAGTAACGGCTTCGGAGCACCTTTGCCCCGGCGGGAGCTTCCGGCCAGCAACTCAATCTTCCGGACTCGGAATATTAGAACTATCAGTTTCGAAAACTATTGGTTGGACCACGGTGGCAGTCAACTTGTTGTCTGTAAGTCCACCGAATTGTTCCTAACCAAATCTGTCGTTGATTCAATAGATTGGTTCATTGCTCGACTTGGACTAGTGCTAAAGTTTACTGATGCGGGCGATTTCGTGAAGCTGTCCTCCCTACGAGTGATTGATTTCATCCAGGCGCTAAGGTACATGATCTTGGCTTTGAGCCCTACGCTCGAGTCGGGTGCGAACGCGAGCGTGATGCGTCTGTTACATGTAGTTCGTGGTCAGTTGGTGTCTCCAAAGCCGGTCCTATCCTTCAGAAAGCCACTTGCGTCATTTCAATAATACCTGCTTCCGGACCAGCGCCTAGTAGTATTCTTAGCCTTCGACCTGCCAGTGGGATGTCCTGATCTTAATTTGACCGCTTCGCAACGACCCTGACTGTGCCTGTGGGACAAACTCGAAAACAACTAGGCTGCACGCCATCACGGAAAATGACCCCGTCCCTTCCTAGTACTCATCAGGTTGCCTGCAGCCCAGCGTCGTGGTTCTCACAAGTTTGGAGATATGCCGCTTCGGAAGTGGATGGCGGATGTTGTATCCTTGGACTGAATGGTAAACATTGAAACGTCGACTTCGTGTGGCATGCTGAAAGCCTGAGTTCCCCGAGTTGCGGACTCGGGTTAGCCCCGGAAGGGGTTTTCACCCCAGTTCACTCCACGGCATCTTTTTACACCAGATTTGCGATCCGGTTGGCAACCGGCTGTCACCGATTCCAAGTTTTCCACAGGCGACGTAAAAGAGACTAAAGGAGCTTCAACGAACCTGCGATCAACACCAGTGCGTAACGCTGGCACTTTGAAGACACTCTTGGCAAACTTACTGATTGCAGGATCTCTGGTTAGTTCGACCGTGACTGCAAGCCTCAGGGTCCAATTCAGAGCATAGATTCTCACCGCATTGAAAAACCCCTCTGACAGCTGGCAAAACATACTCCCTGCGAATTCTCGCCCACGAAGCTCGGCCTCGGAATGATCCAGTCTAGGGATTAGCGTGGATGTCTAGATCAAAATACATGTGCACCGTGCGGTCCGATCACATGGCTACGTGCGTTACCAGAACCCTAGAGCTGGAGACACGGACCCCACGCCTATACTTCTGCTTCTCTGTCAGGACTTTCTGTCAGATTATGGTAATAGACTGTACGGCAGGTCTGTCGAGCAAACGTATATCAGTAGGGGCATTTGTCGTGGTCTCAGGTGGAGCTCGTCTTCCTCATCCCATCCCTTGTATTCTCTGAGCCCAGTATGCTACCGCTCAAACCTTCCTTCGTTATCCAACCCACTGTAGTATCCCCGAGCTACGTGCAAGGCACGAGACTCGGGTCGAAATCCACTTCACATGCACACACTTCATTCTTTCGGTAAGCAAAACCCGTGTACTAGAGAAACTTTCACTGAGTTGGATTCGCTAGCTCATTCCATTTAGACATGCAGATATATAGTCCCTCTGTTAAAGTGGTGAAACATTCTGGGCTACCGATCTTGCAATCGTGTCCAGTATTTGGTGACCAGGATAAGATTGAAGGAAAGGTTATGCTTGATCCTAACTGCTCCCAAAACGGTCGCTTGACAATCTCCGTATGTTCTTCCCTATCTTAATCGGTTTCATTTCTGAAAGAAGGTTAGCTGGAAGGAACCTTTGAATATTTATCTGTCAAGGACAACGCGGACGACGATGGTCCTCGGAAGCCAACCGTCAAAAAGCACCGACATACGTTCTTATCTTCATCGGCTACCATACCCATCTCACCCATCTCTGAATCTCGATCAACCATCCGTGGCGCCCTTACCGTTCGCAAGCGACCTAGTGCATCTAACCTAAACAGTCGTGTGTGCCGGTCTTGCGAATTCAGTTTTGAACTCCCTCGCGGGACCCGGACCGGCGAAGAATTGCCGTCAACGTTCTCATCCAAAAGTTCCCGTGCAGATCCGAGGAGACAACCGCGCTTGGAAGAAATTGAGGTTGCGTACCGGATTACGGCTGTCTGGGAACCATCTGACGAATCTGGGAAGCTAGCGATGTAAGTCGATCGCCAGCTTGCAAGATCAACTCTGACCTGTTCTCTTCTAGATTGGAAGCCCCTGTAATGTTCCAACCGGACACGGATTTTCAATCTGTCGACGGTTCTGCTGTGGCTCCGGAATCTTGGCTAGAAATGCCCCTGTTCCCTGAACGTCCGATTCCATTCAACTGTGCGGTGAGCGAATTCATGTAGACGTTATTGTGAAGACGAGGCTGAGGGGACTCATCATAGGTAACACTTCCCCATCACCAATCATTTTCTCGCTGTAGCCCCATCCCATATTTTGTTGTGTTCTTGACGAACACTGGATCACCAAGTTTAATTAAAGAGATTGCCGCCGATGCAACCATAGCCGTATCACTCATCCGGAAAATTTCCATAACCCTTCAACGCACGCCACCGCCACCGATTCCAACTCTTCCGGATACACCACCTACTAGCGATGACTCGGATAACCAGGCATCCCCACGGACGCCTCGTCATGGGCTTCTGAAACGATCGATCAAGACACCCACTCGATCTCACTCTCGGGACGATTTGCTTTTGCAGACCAAACCGCCACATGAGCACCCAGAGGAAATGTTCTCTGCAACGCGGACCTTGCAGTCCGAGATTTTCATCGGTTTTCCAAAACGAGCTCGAGTGAACGGTGCGTCGCACGTGCTTCCTGATGGACTGTACAAGGGCAAGGTGCAGCTGTCAAAGGACATGTTACCTAGCATGGACTGGCCTGGAATCAGCGTCAAGGTGAGAACTGTTACCACGCATGACGATTGAGCGTGTCTCACCTTCACCCGTTTCGTTTCTGTAGTATTACTTGGACGTGTCTGTCTTGTTTGGTCAAGATGGTGTGAGGGCACGCGTTCCTATAAATATTTATTAGCTCCACTGTTTGTCGGGCGAGCATTGCCTGCTGATCTCAAGGCCGCATTGCCGTTCTTGTTAGATTGCTTTCAAGTTATTGGTATTATTTATTCCTTGGTACATATCTTAGAGTCACTCTTATTAGGAAATTGTAGAATATGTATCACTTAGATCTATGCATACTAGCAATAGCACGCATTTTCATCATTTTTGCCTGCAGTTACTGAGAGCATAAGCGACACGGGTTGATTACTATTCTCTGTAGGTAAAGAGCAAGATTCGGGGGGCAACTGTGTCCCCTGCATCATAAGATTTCCCTATCACTGTCTTCACTGGAGTTCAGTCGCGGTCCTCTCGTCTCTAGGCCTGCCTTAATGGAAGGCTCGATTTTCAACTGCTTCACGGAGACGGGCCTTGAAACAGTCTGATTGATTCAGGAATATCACACATTGGCAATTCGCCAGCCTTGAGTGATACATTTCCGTTGAGGGGATTGGCTGCACCTATATGCTGGGGAAATAGGTTGCCATACTCGTTGCCTGTGTTGTGCGTGTCCTGATGAGGACTGTCGACTGTCGACTATCGTAGGTTGACCAATTATCGGGAATGGTGTCTCTCCATACCGCCTCTTCGCAGCCCAATGAACGATCCGAAACCCAGACCAGACCTCGGCGGGTTCTCCAAGTCGTTGAGCGATACAGGCACTCTGAAATCACCAAGGCTGGGTTGTTCTTGATGACCTCATTCGTGCCATGCCCACCTACCACCCACGTCGTCATGCTTGACGAAGCAGACTCCGCTCATCGAGTGGATAGGTCCAGTTCAGAAGAATAAACATGATGATACCACCCACCCACACCGCGGCCCCTGCCATCCCTGCCATCATAAATCGTCGATGTGACAGGAGACGGGGAGGACAAAGGTAACGGTGTAATGATGCAACGACGTGGCAACGCAATGCTCGTTGCCGTGTCGTTATAGTGGAGAAATAGGGATAGGGCAATGAGGATGTCGGGGACATAATTGGAGAACTGAGGACGTAGTGGAGACATTGCAGGCACGGCGGGGTATTAGTGAGACGACGGGCATCGGGAGCCATTGGGGATGCAGTGGGGCCAATGGAGTTGCAATTGAGGCGTCAGGGACACGATGGGGGCGCTGGCGAGACCATGGCCATTGAGGATGTGACGGGGCCGTAGGGGATGCGATGGGGGCACTGGGAATGTGACAGAGACATCAGGGATACGATGGAGGCGTTGGAGATGTGATAAATCGGTTCGACATCGAGAACAAGTGGAGGGGGCCGTGTCAACATCCAAAACAACTCGGGAACTTCACAAATGACCTATCTGAACCACTGAAATCACCCAATTAACCTGTACACAGGTTCCAAATGTCAAGCTATGATGACTGTGCGGCTTGTACTGCGACTGCACCACCCCAGGCTGTTGAAGATACCCTGAGCGGTGCCATGATCTTTGAATCTACCTTGCCTCGCCACCGTGACGGTCATGGCATACTCACGCGCATCTTCGACATGCATTACCGGGAGGCGCCAAACGTAACAAGTGTTCAGGAAGTCGGCAGAGACGATGGGCGAGGACTCGGAATACTACTTTCGGAATACACGTTGACATGACTTGGTGAGTGAGGTGCTACGTATCGAGGACGCTCAGGTGCACCCACCGCACCGACCCCATGGCGATGGATCCACGAAAACCATCAGGGGGCTGACGCAGACAAGGCTATAGACCCACTGGCACAACCATGCGCTGGTGACGAGGTATCGGGTTTGTTCAGGAGGAATGGGCGACTCGGTTCCAGAATCCGGTTCCTGGGGGTGGATGAGTCAGCTTTCCACTACATACCGCTTCCGACTCCCCAGCATCATAGCTTGTCGAGCTACTAGGCTTCCGCCGTCCGTGATAAAGATTCAGGGATCTTTGCGAGTTATTCTTTCTAGTTGGTATCCGAAAATGAGTCGCCAGTCACATCCTCGAGAACGCCTACTAATGGCCAGTGAGAACATATTCGACGAACCGAATACGACTCATCGTCGAAGCGATGGACATCTACATACCTAGCCGAGCAGAAAGCCTCGAAATAGTCCCCATTTGGACAGTGTAGCGTAGAAATATTCCCGTAATACCTCGCTAAGACTCGCTTGGTCGATTCTGAGAGCTGTGATTGGAGGAGAGGATGCTCAACCGTTTATGAACAATCGTCAAGCGGTAACGTTATAAACCCGTCCTCCTGATGGAGAGTCCACTGGCACTGGCACTGGCGATTTCAAGCGGGTCCAATTCACTTTTTCGACACTAACCTCATAGAGGCAAGCGACTAAACCCCGTGCCCACGTAAATGCCATACTAACGGATGCTATTGAACGCGCTCAAATTCCTCCACTGGCATTGCAGGAATCTGCAAATCTGCAAAGTTAGCCGGGGATGATCGATGGCATCCCAGATTGTTTACCCTGTATATGGGTTAGGCCCAAAAACAGCTCAGAAATCTCTGTTTTGAAGTTGTTCACCGGGTATCCCATAAACCCTAACTTTCGAATTTCGAATGGTTCATTGAAGAGCCGACGGTAAATTGACGCCAGAAGACCTTGGTAAGAATGTCCTGAAGTAATTCGGATACATAAACTGCCCATGGAATCCCAACTGGGACCTTGCAGCTCCACTCAGGCTCCACCTCACGTTTCGATCCTGACATGCTTCAATCACTCCGAGTCGAGTCTGGCAGTCCGAAGGTTGGTATCGACTTAGATGATGCTGTTGCGATTGGTACCCGCTCACTGACATGATTGACAAGGAGTCTCCCATTGAACATGCAGATAGTGCCAAGGATGCCGAGTATCTTGACAGAGTAGAATATGATAGGGTTTTGAGGAAAGTAGATTGGCACCTCCTGCCACTCATCTCATTGTTGTACCTTTTGTGTTTCTTGTGAGTCAGGGTCAGGTTGCTTCCAGTCATTTTTTGACGGACCACTGTCTTTCCATTAGGGACCGTTCTAATATCGGTGAGTGGTATTATTGCATCGTGGTAAGGCACATCATTTACGCCAGTTCTTAGCCAACGCCAAAGTTGCGGGCATGGCGACCGATTTGAACCTCGTAGGACTCAGATACAACACTGCCGCAGCAGTCTTTTTCGTGCGTAGCCATTATGATCTGTAACGAATCTCGACTAACAATCATCTAAGATCCCGTACTGCCTTGGACAAATCCCATCGTGAGTCGAAACAACTAAAAAAAATCGATATCGGATAAGCCCATGGACCGTCAAACGTTCGCAGAAATATCACCTTGAAGCTCTTTCGGCCATCCAGATGGAGTACGGTGATCACCATTTCAACGAACAATGCTGAACCACAATCCCTGATGCAGTACCCACAATCATGGTTGCGTGGGGTCTCGTCATGACCTTGATGTGTCTCGTGAAGACATATCAGGGACTCCTTGTGTAAGTGTTCTGACCAAGAAATAGTGAATCCAAATCACTGACGCTGCTTTCGATTGTGTCCAGTGCGCGAGTTTTCCTTGGGGTGGCAGAATCTGGGTTATTCCCCGGCGTGACATACTACCTCTCGTTGTGGTATCCGCGTGCCGAGCGGGCCAAGCGCATTGCGATATTCTGTTCCGCTGCGACTATGGCAGGCGCATTCAGTGGTCTTCTGGCGTGAGCATGCCTTCTTATATTCAGTACAGCATGCCACTCACGCATCAATAGTTATGCTATTGAAGAAATGGAAGGGTAAGCAGTGCCTCGGACATTTGTGTCGTCTCCAAGCTTACGATCATCTTGGGATAGGATCGGTGGCCTCCATGGCTGGCAGTGGATTGTAAGTCATTTCTCAGTAAATAGACATGGACTGCTCAACCTTCATGACTAGTTCTGCCTAGAGGGTCTCAGTAAGGTTCCAGTCATCGCCAGATAACAATAGTTTGATGTGAATTTTTGCAGCGACAGTTGTCGTCGCATTCGCGGGTTTCTCTATTATGCATGATGTTCGTGAATTTACCCGCTGTTATTTCTTTTATCATTACTCAATTTTTTTCAGTACCCAGAAACAGCGTCATTCTTGACAGAGACTGAGAGACACTGTCTCGTTCAACTGATGAAAACTGACTCGCAGCATCTTGCGACACATTTTGACTTCCGTTTCGTTCTCCAGGCTCTGAAGGACTACAAAATCTACCTCTAATTTGGCATACTCATCGGGTAGGTGTATAACATGTCACGACGAGACTCGTAGCCCTATTGATGTTCTGTATTACGGTGGATCAGTGCAGTCGTCCCCGCGTACACACTCACGCTGTTTACGCCGACCATCATTAACGACTTGGGTTTCTCTGCTACCAACGCACAGCTGCTTTCCGTACCTATATTTGTTGCCAGCGGCGTATTCACCATTCTAATCGGTACCTATTCCGACAAGTACCGTCGTCGTGGACCGTTTGCGCTCGTGGGACAATTCACCGCTCTAGCGGGCTACATCGTCCTGTATACTCAAACACGCCCCGGTGCGTCGTACGTTGGTGCTGTGCTCGCTGCCATAGGGGTTTTCCCGCAGGCGCCCGTGGTACTCGCGTGGGTCAGCTCGAACGCTGGAGGCGACACGAAACGCGGGACTGCCCTCGGGGTGGTCATTGGGCTTGCGAATCTAGGCGGGTGCGTTGGTTACTTCAGTGACACGACACGACAAGTCACATATCTGAATCTGTGGATGTAGGTTATGTTCGTCGTTTATCTACTTTGACCCTCCCCGATTCCATGTTGGCCACGGTACGATGATGGGGTGGCTGAGCCTCTCGTGAGTCTTTGTCACTGACGACAATACGTCGGTCGCGTCGCTGACGTCGCGCCGGGATAGGATACTGTTGAACTTTTTTTCCATGTGGAATTACAACAGGCTCAACACGCGGAAGGAGAAAGAGTGCCTAGAGCGCGGAATTGCCGATTCAGACGACCTGAAAGAGGAATTCAGGGACGATGGGGATGAGAACCCTCTCTTCAGATATGCGATCTAGTTCTCAGCACCGGCTCGGTGTGAAGCTTGTGAAGATCCGCATACTCTTATCCCGAGACTTTCGTGATCAAGATCCTTTTTTGTGCCTTTTAGTATGGTTTCATCGCTGCTGATACCCAGTGAGTTGGTCATATCAAAACGTCTGCCAGTGGAACCTGCGACTTCAGGGCGCGTGGTCAAGGCCCGACCGTGCACCAGCCTACGTCTATCCACGGCTCTCAACTGTGCTGAGCGACACTCTTGCCAGTGACCATCACGTCGTACATCAGGACCTTGGTATCGCTCATCATGTCCGCATCGCCCTCATCCTTTTGCCTTTTTTTTGCCTGCCATCTAACCAAATGGAAAAAAGGAATCCACCAGACTTTGTGTGAAGTGCGAGGACGCCCCACTGTGACGCTTTGGCCGCAGATATATGCGCAGCCGTTGTGTGTATGGTAGGCATCCTCGTTGGTTTGCGGGCGATCTGACTGCCCGTGGATTTACTGGGTGGATTCTTGGATGGGCATGCTTCTTCCGCGACGAGGTTCGGCATAAGTCTACTGCTTGCCATGTTCTGCCCAATGTGGCTCACAAGTCGGACTTGGTACGGTTCAAATCTCCGTGTCCTTCATCACTGCGCAGGTCATAGTGATAGAAGCGTTCTCTGTTAACGCGCAAGACATGTATCACGATGAATCACGGAATAAAGCATACATGCGATGCCAGATGGAGAACGTTTCTTTATGCTACCAAACATGAACGGCGATTCGTTACTAATATGGGGATATATGTCTTCAGGACGAACATATCCGCTAATTCGGTCTTGGCTGGGTGTGACTTGACCACGTTGTTTCTTCGTTGAATGCGGTTGTTTTAGAATGCAGGATCATGACCATGTATCGCGTTCGTAGATTAGTCGATGTGCTGGATACATTGTAGCCATCGTTGGCTTGTACATCTGTCAATGGAACTTACTCAAGAGCGGCAACACTGTACGTCTTACCTGTCCGCATGCTCCGTATTATAAGCACGGCATCGCTAGCATGATCATGGTGAGTCCAGTGTCCATGTCATTAATTTAGGAACATATCCGCTTTTGGAAACATCATGGGCAGGGACTACTCGTGGTGTGGTTAGGTCATGGAATATTACTCGGTCTGCATGGGGTATTACAATGTGGTTGAGTGAAAGCGGCAGCTGGTACTAGTATACGTGCGGGGTGAATTTCCGAAGAATCTCATGGGCGACGCCACATGTTTAAGCCTTTCACAGAACCCATGCCACCCATCAATCGCTGGAGTCTTGACCAACGTAACCGGGTTTGCCGGCGGCGTGGACGAGTCCCTACGTTTTACAGCTCGTCGTACTTTACCCTTGAGTTTGAGCTTGAGCGATGAGTCCGACGGATCCGAGGGAGAAGGCATGATACTTACAACGATTGATTACGGCTACTCAGATACACGATCTCTCCTTGTGTATCATGTATTATGCGCTGAATCGGTTGCTCCCTGTCGTGGGCGCAGCTGTAACATTTGGAGCAGATCGGGGTGTTGGTGTACGAAAGCAAGTCAACGATGAGGCGCACGCCAATAGTAGGCCTACTGAGTTTATCTTGGTCAGATAGATCCAATTTGTGAGATTGGAAATGGTCCTGAGTCTATCGAACTTTTTCGTGATGCGAAGCCACTGAGGCTTGTAGGTGCAATCGATGTGTTCATGATATGCATGGGCGGCAATGCAAAAGCACGAAGCAATCAAGGGAATTTACAAACGCCACGGTAGCCGTGCTGAGAGGTGTCGGTGCAGCGGACATTCACCGTGGTTTGCCGAAAGGCGTATGGGGGGATGCCAGTCGACCCATAGCGAACATGGGGCTGGGTGAAGCTGGGATCCCGCTTCTTCAGAGAAAGTCATATCGTATAGAGGTGCGATAGAATGCTTGAGGACGCGGAGCACCAGTCGAATCCGCGAGTTCGCATGAGCGTCCACAAGCCATATAAATTGGGTCAAAATGGCAACAGTAGATGGTAAAAGCGCCAACAGAAAGCTCGGCGCTGGCGAGAGCGGCCTTCTGGTTGGGAAGTTTCGTATTTATATTCATTTCGGTTCCCTCTCCAGGCCCTAGAGTCTGGACATGCTTTTGAGCCGGAGTTCGTCGATTCTAAAAGGGCCGTCATTGCCAGTGCCAGCTGTGTGCCCTGGGCTTAGCCATAAGGTTGACTTTGGTTGATGATGGGTCGGAACAAAAAGACACGGCTCCTTGGACAAGGCGAGATCTGGGTTAGGAGCAGAGCGAGAACAAGAGAGAAGGGAGGTAAAGAGATGGATTAGGCAAAGATGGTAAGAAAGGGGTCTGAGAGGGTCCGGTCTCGATTTGCGTTGACTCAGGTCATGTTGATTCGTTCATCCGACCGACAGTTGGGCTCCCTCTTGGGACCTTGTCATCCTTGGTTTTGACCACGGTTGTGGACTGAAGACTCCGATAGTGTAGGATTACTGTATTTGGCAACCTAGACAAGCCAACCATCTGCTCTCGCACCCGGTGTCTGAAGGTCGCCATCCACAATTTCAAGACCCACCAATTCAGAGTACTTTCCAGTCACGAAGACGACACCATGGACCATCCGACCACGACTTGGGAAGCTATGCCCGATGGAAACGTGTTCTATCGACGTCTACAGCTATATTCCATACCAGGGAAACTCCCCGACCTAAACGACTTTATCATCGCTGGGTGTCGAAATGGTGGACCCATCGGTGCGTCTTGTTCAGTTGCCTGCAGTGATGTTATATGACGCGTGTGCTGATTTGCCCTCCCTGTCCACACGCACTTGTAGCGTTCATGCGCGACACGTCCAAGATTATTGCAATTGGTCGCGCTGGGTCTGCGTTCTCGAGGTCTCAGATTCAAGTCTTTTCGGCTGCGGGCGAAGGGTTGTTGTTGCTCAACGTGAGGCTACTCCATTCTACTATCCACCTCTCCTGCGCACTCCAGAAAGTACGATTGCTGACGTGCGCGCGGACAGTGGGACCAAGGCAAGATCATCCGGTTCGGGTGGACCATCGACGAACGTCTAGTCGTGCTCAACGAAGAAGGTGTCTATCGACTATACGACCTCCAAGGCGACCACCAGCAACACTCGCTCGGATCAGAGGCGGCCGAGATGGGCATCATCGACGCTCGGATTCACGAGAACGGGTTGGTCGCTCTGACGGGATCGTTGACGCTCTTGGAAGTCAAGGACTGGGAAGGCGGCAAGCCGCTCACGTTGGCGAATCCTGGTGTGTGTGTGCTGTCGTGTGCGTGTGTCTGACATGAAATGGACTGACTTGACTTGCGCGGTTTTTTTACGATCATAGGATTGTCCGAGCCACCACATGCGTGGGCTGTGATTCCGCCTGACCAGAATATTTCGCGGCACGTCGAGGTGCTGCTCTCGGTGGAGACGACAATACTGGCTGTGGATAACTTGGAGAGTATCGACCAGCGTGTGGCGCGCGGGCCGTTTTCGAGAGTATCGCCGTCGCCGAATGGCAAGTTGTTGGCGATGCTGAATTTCAGTGGTCTCCTTTGGGTCGTCTCGACCGACTTTCAACGTGGCCTCGCAGAATTTGATACCGAAACGGCCGGTGCAGATGGTCCGGTCAATCAGGTCGAATGGTGCGGGAACGATGCCATTCTCGTGACGTGGAACAACCTGGCGCTGTTGGTCGGACCGTCTGGCGATACGCTACGGTAAGTCGCGGTGACTATTGAACGCGTTCAGCAAGTAAAGTATAACAGGTATTTCTACGTTGGAGCGACGTTTTCAGTCACGGAACTCGACGGTGTACGCGTTATCGGCCAAGAGGTGTCCGATTTTATACAGAAAGTACCCGGTATGGACAGCGTTCACTACTTGTGTCATGGACTAATTCATTCTAGCATCGTCCATGTCGGTCTTCCGACCCGGTTCGACATCTCCGTCTGCAATACTGTTCGATGCTTGGGAAAACTTCACTCGGCGGTCATCCAAGGCAGACGAAAGTATCCGGAGCATTCGACCTGATCTTGCAGCGGCTGTCAACGAATGTATTGACGCGGCAGGTCGTGAATGGGAACCGTACTGGCAACGCCGGCTTCTCAGTGTGAGTTACTCATCACTCGGAACCATTTTCCTTTTTGACTCGTGGTGAATGTGCAGGCAGCCAAGTTCGGTTGGGGGTTCCTTGACCTCTACAACCCCGGTGACTTTGTCGCGATGGGACAGGCACTCAAAGTATTGAACTCGGTCAGGTTCTACGAAATCGGGATACCGTTGACCTATTCCCAGTAAACAAAGGTTTATGTGCGTTATCTCTTGCTAAACGTCGTATGCACCCAGGTATCAATACGTGTCCCCGATGCATCTCATCACCCGACTGACATCAAGGAACCTGCACCTCCTCGCGCTTCGGATCTCGTCGTACCTCTCACTCAAGGCCGACATCGTGTTGAGGCACTGGGCGAGCGCCAAGATTGCGCGGTCGAAGTCTTCTACCACGGATACCGAAGACGAGGAGTTATGCAAGGTGGTCGTCGACAAGTTTGAGACGCTCGGCAAGGGTGCGGTGAGTTACGCCGACATTGCGCGTCGTGCATGGGAAGTGGGCAGGGTGGGTCTGGCGACCAAGGTGAGCTTTCGTCTTTTGTTCGTCGCAGTGTCCTTTGTTCTTATCCATGTCCACTTTCTCAAAGCTTCTCGATCATGAGACGCGCGCTTCTAACCAGGTCCCGCTCTTGCTAATGATGAAGGAAGACAAGTTGGCGCTACTGAAGGCGGTGGACAGCGGAGATTCCGAACTCGGTACGTAATTAGTTCAGCGTCGTTCGTGGTGGGCGACTCACCCGAGTGCATCAGTTTACCACGTTCTCTTGCACCTGCACAAACGACTCCCGCTCGGCTCCTTCTTCCGTCTGATCGAAGACGGGGGAGAACGCCTCGTACTCGCCAGCAGGCTACTGCAAGTGTATGCGCGGGAACAAAACAGGGAGATGTTGCGTGATTTCTACTACAGCGACGACAGAAGGGTGGAGAGTGCCGTTTTGGCGCTGGAAGAGGCCAGCCAAATGACGGTACGTCCGAGGTCATCGGACGACGTTGATGTCGCTCATCGAGCGGGGTAGGATCAAGCAGCGACGATCACGTCCGTCCGGGCTGCAGAAAAATTCTTTTCAGAAGACAAGGATCGCAGCTTCGAAGCCAAGGTACGTTCTCGGTCAGTCGAGGCGTATGTATCATTGACACGGACCTCGGACAGATGATGGACGAGAGCGCACGTCTGCTGGCGATGCAGCAACAGCTCGAAAAGGACGCAGACGGCAAGGTCAAGTTCTTTGGACAAAGCGTGTCCGAGACGATACACACCTGCCTGATGAACGGGATGAGCAAAAAGGCGGACAAGGTCAAGAGTGAGTTCAAGGTGCCTGACAAACGGTGGGTCGTTGGTCCGTGTCGTTGTTTGCGTGGCATCTCACGGTTTGGACGTGGCCAGGTTCTGGTGTATCAAACTCTATGCGTTGACGGCGCTCCGAGATTTTGACGGGTTGGACTCGTTTGCGCGGTCAAGACGGAGCCCGATCGGGTACGAGGCGTTTGTGCGGCATCTCGTCGCTGCTGGGCATCTCAAGGAGGCTGCGAGCTATGTCATACGGTGTGATGCGCCTAAGAGGGTGGAGCTGTATGTACTTTGCGAGGACTGGCGGGCGGCTGGGAGAGAGTGCAGGGAGCGGGGCGACAAGAAAGGACTCGAGTACGTGTTTCGTTTCCGCGTTGCGATTTGTCGAGGCGTCATACTGATCAATATCTTGAGAACGTTGAAGAGGCAGTGTCCCAACTCGTTGATCGCACGCGAGTTGGA
>JBBPNX010000410.1:0-20758 GCA_038091155.1 Harrya chromipes | reverse complement strand
TTGTTGGTGTGTTGGAGAAGTGGTAATCCTAGTTCGGGGTAGCTAACCCTAACCATATCTTAGGGTGTGGCGCGTCTTATCTTGACTCCGAGTCCGAGTCTTTGCCATACTATGAATGACCGACGACGTCAACCAACCACGACGACGAACTCCGATGTGGCTCCCAGACGGACGGACGCCACGAAGGATGTGGACGGTTAAACGTCCACCTCCGCATTGTGCCAAAGCTGTATGGTGACTTGCATTGCCTCTGAGTCACGAGTGGAACTTACACATCAATCAAGCGTGGACATTCATTCCACAATGTCAAAGCGTCAGTTGTTGTCCCCCCTATATAATAGACCCAGTTCCTGCTGTAACCTGTTATCATCATCACTGATAGTGAGTGCTCGTTCTTTCCTCTACCACCATGCAATCTAGGCACCCCAACGCCGTATCTCCCAACCTCCGCAGCATTACTAAAGCCTACGCTGATCTGCGCCCTAGTCAACTTGTAAAAGTCGATACTCGCCCTTTTGCCGGCATGTTCCCCGGGGAATCCCTAGAAGCCGTCTCCGACTGCGGTGATGCCTCGGACGAAGAACAGTACGGCGGTTCCGATAACCTCTCGCAGTCGTCAGGATTCGTTACCGCTCTCGAAAAGAGTGCATCCTCTTCCATTCAAATCGCATCAACACCGAGCGCGGACGAAAGTTCTACCCTCAGTGCAGCACAACAGATCGTTGCTCGTTATCGTGCTGCTCATGATAGCGACTCTGAGCCAGAACGTGCCACGGCTGAAATTAATGAAAAGGAGCTTCCTCAAATCCCTGACGACCAGCGTTCAATTTATACGCTCGCTCCTCCAGTGGACCCGCAGGTTACTATGGACATGATGTGGAGACCGAAACCCAAAGTCCACATGCGTCACGCCGATCAACTGGCACTCGTGCAGGCTGTGAGTACCCCTATAATATTACAGGACAGTGGATGCAGTATGCTGATACAGTGGCCATAGCAACGTCAGGCGATTGCAATGATGGAGAACGCCGGTCTGAAGCCTACAGATAAGATCCAGTGCCGCCGGCAGGGATGTACAGATATTCTTGAGGACATCCAAGCCCTCAAATATCATCTCCACATACATAATATAGCAGATGGGCCTGCCGCGTGCATCGATGCATCATCTTTTTCTTCTTGTCGGCCTTCCCTGCACGGCTACAGCTTCATTTCTCATCCCAAACCTCTGAAGAGAACCCACTCACGTTCAAAATCATCTGTCCGGACTCAGCCCAAAAGTTCCAAGGCTATCACGTCTCCGAGAACGCATTTAGCTGGGAGTCCCCTTCCTCTGGATCCTTCCCCGCGCGAGAGCATTCAGGAAGCTCAACGTGTTCTCAGTCTCTCGTCTATCACCAGGGCTTTCTCCCCTGGCCATAGTCCTAGCAAATCAGCTGGTCCTCCGCCCGTATATAACAGTAAAAGGTCGGCACACTCGAGGACACCTTCCCGTGGACGAAGAATGACGAAGGAGAGCGCGGCTGCCTCCATAGGCGCCGACCATCCCAGCATCGCCATGTTGCTTTCTCGGCCCCCTTCACCGATTATGCACGGCCGTCTCGTTCCTACTCCGCCCAGCAACATGCTCATGTCATTTGCACTCAATCCTGGCATGCAAGGCGAGAACGAAAATAACTTCCCAACCGAGAATGCGTTCTCGGTTCCCGAAAAATTGACACGGTCGCGGAGCCCTTTTAGAGCTCTCAGTCCCACCCGAGCTATGAGCCCTGTTCGAGGTAAGCACTTGTTCAGATCCAGTCGAACTATCTTTACTGATTCGGATATATTGTGCAGACGGCATCAGACGTGTATTCTCTTTTGGGTATTCCGTTGAACCCACCAACGAGTGAGCCAGTGATTATCTAGCAGTCGGCTCTGTCCATTCGCATCCCCGCATTTCTCTGATTCCAGTTTTTCAACATTCACTACCATACCCCTAGTTACATCTTCCCATTCATCCGCATTTCATCGACATCATCTACCTTGTATTCTGACAACTTGTTGATAATTGTTTGCAATCATCCGCCCAATAATGCATATTTTAACACATCAACTTGGACGTTGGCATTTTGTATCGACTAACTGCTTTGATCTTACAAAATTTCTTTTCATATTGCATGTCACGAGTGTGAATGTAGCCAAGTAGTTTGCTTGCCTATGAAACGGAAATAGGATGTGACTAAGATATGAGTCATAATTAATGAAGTGGTATCCATATCTCGAGCCCCACTCGGCCATCGTGGCCCATGCTATACACAAATAACAATTTCGGGAGATCAGACTGCTCCGCCCGCCTTAGCCGCGCACGTTCTCGAACAATACGGGTGCTTCCCAAACCGAGGTTTCGAGCGACAAAACTATGCGAAATGATCAGCGTGATGAAGGAACAAGTGGGAGCTCGAAGGCGTACGTTGCACATTTTGGTTGCCTGTGTGGCGCATGTCCGCCCGCAGTAAGGATGGTTTTGGAACTTGGGCCTTACATGGCAGAACTGTATTGCCATCAATCAGGTGATGTGCTGCACCGGAGCAAGAACTCCATCATACCTCACAAAGTCCGCTGTCCAGGGGTAGAGCTCCCTGTGAATTGGGGGGTCCGCTCCCAGTTGCCACAGCGGGCGGACCCGAAGAATGCTGCGCATTTCCATTGAGTTGAGAAGGCACGAGGGAAGTCAGATCTTGAACTGATAAGCGAGTAGCGTCTCGTCTAGCATTCGGAATGTGGGATGGATCGTTCTGTTCCTGGCGTAGCTCCTCCCGAATCCTTACGAGAGCCTTCCCAAGTTCGTTGCGACCAGAGTGGTCGGTACCGGTGCCCCAGAAATAATCGCGTGGGGAGTTCTAAGGCATCGAATTGAGTCTCAGGACAGTGGGACTCGGATGCCTCTCACCTCGATCAGATCAGCGTCACCCGTGCCTAAAAGCAGCGCATTGAGGTCGGGGTGTTGAGCAAATTTGAGACGAAGGGCGATCTCCATCTAGATTTGCGCGAAGACATCCCGTTAGTTCAGGAGCTCAAGCTAGAAAGGAAGTAGCGACGGATACCTTCTCGATGTTGACTTGTCTCCAATCCGAACGCACTAGCTTCTGGTTCCGGTGTGCTTCATCAAAAGCCAACATCGGTCTTTCGCCACAAGTCCGAATCCGTTCCGCGATCTCGGGATGATTGTCGAGGAACTAACCGAGTGGCATCGAGATCAGAGGTTAATAGCCAGCATCAGCACCCACGAGCCAAAAACAAGACCAAATCACGTACCTTGAATGCCTGAAATAGGTGCTCGCTCGTTGGATACCTCTTTCCTTTGTACGTGACATCATGTGGCGAGAAGTTGGTAAATTCGTAGAATGGGTCGTTCCTGTCGTAAAATAGGACAGGCGACTTATTTGATGTTCTGAATGGAGCTATGGATGCGCCCGTAGGAGCAACAGGAGCCGTAAGGGGAGGATAGTCCGCCTCCGAGCCATCATTGTTGGACGCACTGGGGGGGAAGGAGTTGCTGAAGGATACATTAGAGGATGAAAGACATTGAAAAACGAGTCATTGCACCTAGGAGGATAATACTGTGTCGCGGGCCTTTGTTTTTGCAGTCTGCCTGGGGCAGATTGGGGTGCGGTCGGAGATCCTCCGAGGCCAAAGAGTCTCATGATTCGACGGGTGTCTAGCATTCCGAACGAGATCACGAAGATTGCAACGAGTAGATAGAGAATTTTGAGAAAGATGATTAAATCAGGGGGGTTAAAATGATAGTTTCCTTCACGAGACTCACGAGAAGGGAGTCTTTTTTATACGGCTCCTTCGGGAAGGCGATGAGTGGAGACCCTCCGCGACGAAAATACCCCGGAATGACCGGATCGCCACGAGGTGGGCCTGAGCAAGCTAAGATAAGCCAAATAGCAGGATAATCTAGCTCATCTCGTGCGCTACGGACGCGCGCCTGGCATGCCAGCCAGCTGCAACGTTGTTTTTGCAAGGCTGCGCCTTACTCCATCTTACTCAGTTGCCTTTTCTGGACCAGTCTGGACACTGACATCCACCATGCAACAACGGCGTGGAGGCTGCATGGTACGCACAGGATTCCCTTCATCCAATACGCGATACCAATGAAATCAGCAAGCGCAGAATGGAGGCCGCCTCGCGTTAGTCATGCTGGATTCTCAGCGGAGTGTCACGAACGCCGCGGATAAGATTGACTAATTCAAGTTGTCCACATCGCCGGCAGCAACATGTACGACATGGGTCAGGTTAGTGTTCTTGTCTGTGCTGTCGGGGTGCAGTGGAGGCGAGGTTCGCTATGGGCAGCATATAATCTCTCGTTTCTTCATTCCCGTTTTCTCTGAATCCGTCTCTCAGTTCATCTAATCATGGCCTCTCCCCACAAAGATGGGTGGATAAAGTTAGCGCCGCCTGACGAGTTTTCCCTCGATAACCCAGTGAATTCCACCCACGGTCGACGAAATCGGCTGGTCCGAGTTGATAAGGTGAACCCCCGTTTCGCCGAGGGTACGTGATCATTCCTGCTCCCAACCAGTTTACCAAAACGTCGTATTACAAATATAGTAGAGCAGCTCTTCATCAAAGGGTGGCGTCATCGTAAGAAAGCGCGACCCGACATTCAATATGTCTTTAAGGTCCTCTGGCCAGAGCCTGCGCTTGAACCCTATCTCGACCATAGGTACATATTTACCTCTTCTTCCCACTGGCGTACCCCTATCACTCAGTTGTTACAGGGACCGAGTCCAGGCCACCATCAAAGCCAAGGACAAACGAGGAAACGAGAGACTCCTTTTCCACGGTACCAACCGTGCCTGTCTCTTAGGGGAGTCTTCGGGCAGCGTGGTTCTCTGCAATCTCAAGGAATGCTACCTATGCTCCATTTTGCGCAGCTCGTTCGATGTGAGCAAATGTGGTAAGTCTGTTCGCCCGCTTCGCTTGCCTGCTCTCATCTCCCATCAGGCTCAAAGAATTCGTTCAAGCGGTATGTAAAATCACCTTTGGAATGGCCTATCCTAACTAGGTTTGGGTCTAGATTCGGACATGGTATCTATACCACAACCTGCTCTTCGAGTACGTCCGCTAAATGAGTAGCCAGTAGCGAGAACCGTTCCTTAGTATGTATAACAGAAGCAGATGATTATGCCCGCAGTCTCTCCGAGCGCGCCACTCTGCGGGTAATGATTCTTAGCCGCGTTGTTGTTGGAAGGCCCTACAAAAGGTATCGAAATGCTACCGATATAATCGCTCCACCGTCTGGATACGACTCGGTATGTGGGTGGTGCCCTGCTTGACTGTTTATCTAACTTTCCTCATAGATCGCCGGAGAAATTGGTTGGGACCTAAATTATGAAGGTTCGTCGGACGTATATACAGTGTACCAGAATTAACATATCATATTGATGCTCAACAGAAACGGTCACCTACCACAATGACACCGTGCGTCCGGCATACCTAGTAGTTTACGGCGAGAAGGCACAGCGTGCACGAAACCTGAAGGCATTTGTGCAGACGTTGTTCAAGACGCCTCTCGCATCGTGATGCCGGCAAGATGACCACCAGTATAGGACTGCTTCCACGAGTATTTATACGGATGTTTATTTCTGCTTTGATACCCGCAACATTGTTTGTATGATAGGCATATCCACGATGCTATGGAGCATGTATTCTAGTCTAGGTTTCAGCCTATGTATCACTAGCTAGTAGCAATTTAGATCGCAATTAATTTTGGGATGAACGTTTGAACTTTCGAGACCACGGTCACATGCCCATTGACTTTGGATGCCACTGTTAAACTTGTCACTAAGCTTTCACGTTGTCGCTAAACTCACCGCCCCCGTCGCATCGCATCCGGCTGGTGGCATAAAACTCAGGCTGTGCTTTGGCCGTCCCCCACGACTGCCGCTCCACCCATTTCATTAGTGCACGCCTCGTGTGGTCAAGGATGCAGATGATCAGATATTCGGATCAAGTGCGTACTGACGTGTCCAATGTTGCATGTACAAGGTGGGCCAGGGCACAGCAACCTTTTGCCGAGGACGAGGTGAACTTTACTTCGGTAGTAGAGACGTGGACGCCGTCTGGCGACTACACCGCGAACAATGGCTGTAAATCTCCCCCGCCGCGAAATTTGTTGCCCTCGCGGCCAACACGCGCTATTCGCGTTGTTCAAGAGTCAGCACAGTAGGCTATCCGCTCGTCCTGGCGGTTATAAAGCACCCCCGCTGCCTAGTGCTTCATCAACCATTTTTCTCGTCTTATCCGCACACTCGAGTTGCTCCAGGCGAGCAATCATTAACAATTTGCGTCTATATCCGAGTCCTTCGCATACTACCTTCAGAGAAAGCATACTCCACTTTATTCGATATGAGTGCCGCACTCCCGCCCATGCACGCTGCACTCTCCGTGCTTGGCACGATGGCCGGTCAATACCTAGCAGCCCAGGCACAATCGGCGCAGGCTCAACCGCAATCACAACCGCAGCCTCCGCAAGCCCAGTCCCAGCCTCAGCCCCAGTCCCAGCCGGCATTTAATGCCACCACACGACAGACCACGACGAACGCAGTCAGTCTTTGTGATGTATGTCTTTCGACCGCGTGTAGCGGCCCTTGCATTGATTCCCCTTGCAGGTTTGCCACGCAAAACCCAAATACTTTGATGGGACCAAGACGCACTCTTACTGCGGCAAGTCGTGCGCCGCCAAGATGCAGAATCAGAACAACAACACCAAGACTGCATCAGGCAGTAACCCTCCCGCAAGGGGAGCAAGGGGAAAGAGCGCCAAGGCTGGCGCCCCTCGTGCCAGAGCCGGCATGTGTGACGTATGTTACCTCGTTGCTTTCTTTCCCCGAACCCCGTTGATGGTGATGCCACACCACACAGTATTGTCACAAGCAGCCCAAGTACAACGACGGGAAGACGACACATTCTTTCTGTAGCAAGACTTGCGCACAGCAAGCAAAGGCTGCCGGAGGAGGAGCACCCGCAGCACCCTCCAAGTCCGTAGACCTGCAGTTATTCCATCTAGTCAATGCACTACTTACGGCTCTGTGCTTCAGACCACTCAAGAACGGCTGTCTGCTTTGCGGGAAAGCTGTTAAGAAGGGCCACTTCTGCGGTCAGGTGTGTTCTTCCAAGGCGGAAAAGAATGCCCCGCTGTTGATAGAAGTCCCTAATGCGCACGACACGTTCAAGAGCGGTATGGTATAGTTTGCTGGTCGTTGCCCAGAGATCTAACAGCGTATAGTTGCCGACCAATTCAAGGCCTCATGGCGGCACCAGACACCGTGCCCGACTGTACGCCGCGTGTACAAAGTCATTGGAAACCCCACTTCTATCGCAAAATATGATGCATATCGGCGAGTTGATTCTGTCGTGTAGGCGTAACTGTCGTCTTACTCGGGACCACCAACAGTGCATCTGTCGAGGCTCGAGGCAAATTTGCTGCAGCCGGACGGTCCGCTGGAAATGAAAACCGTCGCTGGCATGGAACGACGAGGGAATGTCTCTTGGGAGACAACGGGAACAGCGCTCCCTGCTCATCGTCATCGTGTTCTCTCTGCGGTATTATCCGTACATCGTACAGTCTGAATCTGTTTGGCAAGAAGACGGGTTGGGGCAGGCAAGTGACCGGTTTCCTTGCGGTCAAACAGCGTTGTGACTGTGTCGTACGACAGGTTCGGTGCGGGCATCTACACGTCCTCGACGTCTTCCAAGTCCAACGATTACTCGAGCAATGTCAAGCCTTCGAGGCAAAAGGCAATCCTCCTCAACAAAGTAGTTGTTGGAAAGGGGTATAAGCTGACGCAGGACAATACCAAGTTGACTGCGCCTCCACCAGGCTATGATTCGGTGCGTCTCTGTAGCGTATTTGGTTGCCATCTCGTGCTGATTACGCCGGGATGAATCAGGTTCTTGCTGAAGTTGTCCTAGGTGGTGCCCTGAACTACGACGAACTAGTCTGCTACACGGAACATGCGATCAGGCCATCGTATCTCCTGATTTACGATGCGTAATGGATTCGCAAGTCATCAGTGTCGTTGTACCTACTAAGTTATACTTGGTACCTTGACCTTGTATTTTGGAACATGAATTATTTATGGTCAAGTCAACTTATTCCGAAGACTTGGCCTACTCATTTTGGTACTTAACCCACTTATAATGTGCACGCGCATTCAACTTATGTTCGCCCATGATAACATCAACGAAACAGAATGTGACATTTTGAGTGGGGGAGTATGCAGGTAATATGCGGTGTGGTCGTCTAAGGAATAGGACCGAGCTAAAACATCTTAATGTAGTTGTAGATGGCCGTGGATCAAGGTGCTCGTGATGATGGGATATAAACTATGCGGTCTAAAATATCGATTGAGTTGACCATGAGAAGAAAAATGCGAAAGAGCGTCACGTACTGCTTCCTTGAGCCACGTGATAAGGTCATTGCGGTCCTTGTCCTTCTTGAGACCCGCGAAGGCCATCTTGGTACCAGGAATGTACTAACGGGAACGACACGTCAATGCTGGTCAGTATGTGGCGAACACGGAACGACGTACCTTCTTGGGGTTCTCGAGATAGTCGAACAGCGTGTTCTCATCCCACGTAATACCCTTGGTGACGTTGGCAGAGGTATACTGGTAGCCCTCGACTTGACCCGTCTTACGGCCAAAGATGCTGGAGAGCGTTCATTGAGTCGGCGGAATAACAAGCATGAATCGGTACTCACCCGTGAAGGTTGGGGCCGACCTTGTTGGGCTCGCCAGCACCGGTGGTATGGCACTGTGCGCAACGGGTCTTGAAGAGGGAAGCACCCTTGCCAGAGTCACCTATACGAGAGCGCGCGGTCAGAGGAATAGCGCGTGCAAAAGACGACAACTGACCAGAAGCGAAAGGCATTGTGAAAAGTGAAGACGGTCGTACGAAGGTGAATTGAGCCTCTAAAGTGGAGTTGTAACGAGACGTCGGTGACGCTGTTTTTCACGGTTTTTCAGGTTCCGATCATGCCGGTTTGTTCCGCGTAAATTCCGCTCCGACCAATAGGAAACCTCCCGATTCAAGCATTCCGGAATGAGGCGAAATGTGCCAACGAACCAATATTTAGTTTGCAGCTTTTCCTTTGTTTCTCGGCGATAAAATAAAATTCTTTGCCTGCACAAGTCACAAAGCTTTGAAGCTTCGTTGCGGAGTTGAATCGGCCTTAATTTAATGGTCATATCCAAGAGAGAGGGTGCTACCTACACTAGGCTGTGACTACGAGAGTAGTGGAGGTGGTGGAGACGCTGTCTCCGAGTCATCAAATACCTCCGTCCGTTCAGCGTCATCCTATTTCACTTTCAGGTCACGTAAGGAACAGTCACTGGCATGAACTGTACAGAATGTCGACGAAAGCGCACTGTAATCCTAAAACAAGAGAGGTTCCTTGGTACCAAGAGGTCGTAACGAGAGGCCGATATAGGACGCGATTTTGTTCCATGTCCGCACAATTCAGATCTGTTTATCCCTATCTCCCCTTCCAATGTTCATATTGGGGTCGTTCTGATTACCACTGGTTGACGGACGTACCGCGCTGACCTCCACACCAACCATATGATAACGATCATACCAAATGTCAAAGTAAGTCTGTCAGATATTCAAGTCAGAACGATAAAAAAAAATTGATGGCCGAGAAATACTAACATTTCGACGACCGAGAGTGCTGTGGATTTAGGGTGGTCAACGGCAGCACCTACGGCCACCAACATAATACACTCACCAAACAGTGCCTGCAACTGTCCGCAGTAAACGATTCCTTGGCAAGAATTTTGCATAAAGAGCGAGGGAAGGGACTTGTTGAGCACTCCAGTGCCTGCAACCCAGAAAACCCAGGTTACGAGAACCCAGACCGCTTGCGTGCCAATAGACGCGATTGGACGCCGTGACCAGAGCGGATCAAGGAAGAAAAGGGTATAGGTTCCAGACGTGACGGTGGTCCAACACCCTGCAAATCTGCACGAGGGTCAACAGGGAACGTGCTCATCGAGCTGTGCCTTGATGTACGCACAACAGGAAACGCACTCCTGTGCGTGTCGTCAAATCAGGTGCGTTATTGTTGTACTTGTACTGTAGCAAAAGCCAGGTTGCGTCTGCAACCTATATCTCGCATATCAGTCCTCTAGCAATGCAGCATACCATGTGAATGCACCGACCTGCGCTAAGCTGGTGAAGAGTAGGAATATGTATATAACTGGGGCACGTGTAAGCCACAAGGCTACCACCACGACCGGGACCAACGGCTGAGACTTACGTGGACCATACTGCTGAATACGAATCCCAGACACCTTGTTGAGCGTCCTTGGATGACGTTTCGAGTGCCGATACAGCAAGTAGAGTGGACAGAAATAAATGAGCGCCAACATTGGGGTTACCGCAGCAATGACACTTGAAATGGCGCTGGAATACATCCGAGATTTGCTGACATCGGGGGAAACAGACATGTCGGCGCCGCTCTGAAGAGCAAAGGAGCCAGTGGCGAGAGCAGCGAGGATGCACAGGGAAGAGGCAAAGGGAAGCATTTCAACCAGCTTGCGGTTGAAGTAAGGTGGGTGCAAAGACGACATGGGAAGAGATGAACGCGCACCGAAATGGTTTGGTGACGAGAAGAGGGCATAGATATGCTCGCTATTAAAACGGAAGCGGTCGCCGCCGCACTTATGGCGTGTGCTGCCAGGGACGAAGAATGAAGCGGTTCAGGCTCGAAAGTTGGGAGGCCTTGCATGGTTTGGAGGTCAACGAGTATCTCAGACCGCGGCAAGATATCCACGCTGGACCACCACTGCCTACAACAACGTGTTTGCAGCATTGCCTCGCGTGACTTGAAGGCATTCCTAAAGACAGCCAACCGCGAATTTGCATGCTGGTCAAGTGAACTCTACAAGACGCAATCAAATTGCCTGTAGGTCTGAAAAGAAGTCAGACAAGGGTTTGCATGTATGTATCTGATTCTCAAAGCACACTGACCATCACTGATGAACACACTGGTAGATCGACACGATGTCGAAATGTAATTGCCGGGAAACGCTTGGGTCGCGCGGCCGCCTTTTGGCTACGGCACGGTCCATCTGTATCAATCTTAATGTGAGGTTCGTTGCAGAGATCCAGGGCATCCACGGGACCACGTCACGTATCGAGGCTCGAAGATGTCGTGTCACGGTAAATGTAAGTGCTTACTTGACATCAATTTCTCAAGTTTGTGCCGCAACTCAAAAGTCCGCGAACAACAAACACCACTTTTATGTAATTGGACCATGTCACTAACTGCCACTACCAGGTGGTTCACACTTCGTTCGATAATAAGTACTTGGTAACGCTTATACGGGCGCGGTGCAAAATCGAAGTGTATTGTAAGTACTATGATCCGTTTATTCAGCCTGCGCCTCAGCCAATTGCGACCTAAATCAAAGGTCCTGTTACGTGCATGTTGACTCTTGTTCTCTGCAGTTCCTTTCTTGCATTAGTGCCCTTCTTTCTGCGAATATCGCTGATCGATACACTCTTCAAGGTCTCGTGATGCTATGTAAAAAGTCGACATAAGTACTGAACTGAACGTAGCGCGGGCCAGGTCAGAAGAGGAATTACTCGCATTCAAGTTTGATGTAACCAATGAGCTCGACCGACCTACGAATATCGGCAGGTGGTCGTGTCTACCTCATATTTTCCTTGTCCATTCCCGGCTTGATTCTTAACAACCGTGTCGTGGCATGTGCTAGGAACTCTGGCATCAGGTCCCTTTGGCTATAGAGTGGGCTGCCATTAGTACCTGTTACATTTCCCATGCCAATATTTGGGGTACCAATGCATCTACCCCTTGTTTCGATGCGCCGATCTCCACGGTAATTCCAGCTTGTATCTCGAGTGCGATAACCAACATCTCGCATAAATGACCTGCTTTCCTCCAGTTTCTGTACCCGGTCGTCAGAGTTCTCTTGGAACAACGTTCCAACACATATTGTGATCGAGCGGAATCAATGGCGGCGAATGTGTTGTATGAACCCCGCCACATTCCGCAGGTGCTTGTACTAAGGTTCTATCCGCAGTTTTGGTTTGGACCTCAATAAGCTTCAATACTAAGTGTTGATGTGTTATGGCCACAGATCGCGGTCAAATATTTCCCATACAGCAGCGCAATTCAACCAGTTGCTATCACGGTATCAGTCATTTCAACGATCCAGAAGCCTTCTGCAAACTTTTCATACGTATCCGCTCCGCTTTTTGGACGCAACCCTCTTGATGGTTTGATCGGATCAGGTCCCTCATCACAATCAGTAACGTCGGAACTCTGCGATTACGAGACAACGCCAAAGAACGATCCTGGTGGATATTGTCGGCGGGGAGGTTTGATTGAAATGATCACGTCCTTTAGCGCATTTCCCCCCCGTATGTTTTCCCGCGTCATAACCGGACGTCGGGCCTCACTTGTTTGTGTCGTCACCCCAAGTTTTTGGGTTCCTACAGTGTAGCACCAATCCACAAGATAGCAGCACGGTCAAGAAAGCGGTTCAAAAAGTGTGGCTAGACATGCCATTGTAGAAATGCTTAAGTAGGTTGTTTCATTCCCGGACGGTGGGACAACAAGTCCATCGATGGTTTCTATCAGATGGTATTGGAGAGCTAATGTGGTTCTGATGCACAACGCTCGCTTCAAGTGATTCGTCAATTCATTTTACATAAAAGTTAGAGCGAAGAAGCCCTGGTCGTTGATTTCGCGATGGAAATTTCGAGGTTGCCAGAATGGACCGACGCTGCTACAGGTCGTGTTTGCGGTATGTTAACTTGGTGTCCATGATCTCGTACATACAGCCAATCTTGCCCTCTGACAGCGACTCTGACGCACACAGGGGTAACTATATTGAGCTTCCAGCTCATCCGACCGGTATCAAGTGTCCCTGCATGCCAAATATCTTGTGTCTCTAATTCGATCACATAACACACGGGATCCACTAATGATCCAGGTGCGGATGGAAATTAGAACGAAGAATCATCGACTTTGCTTTCAGACTTTGCGGTAGCAGGTTAGACGAGTGGCATTGCGCTGTAATTCTGGTACATCAGAATCAATCCTTTCAAGACAAAAGCACACAGGAGGTAGCGATTGCTTTTGAACCAATGTGATCAAGTGCTACGGATGGCAACGCCGTGTGTTTCCACATCCTGTGGCGAATCGATATGACAGAACTTTGATAATGCAGCGGCTCGTCCTGTTCGGTCCCAGGCGGCTGAGGAACTCCGTTGGCTGATCTTTCTTCTTGATGAGTCTTGTTTACCTCCGCTGTTTGGCCTGTCTGGTCATTGGCCGAGTAAGAGATGAGTGAGGTGCTCGCGATCTATGAGTCAAGGACTTCTTTTTGTATTCTCATGTCCTTATCGCATGGGAAAACTCTGGCGCGTGTTCATCAAGGCACACGCTCAAACAGTTCAACAGAGTACTGGCACCGCGTCCACCTTTTATCGAAGACATCGTGCATTTACCAACGCTTGGCGTTTTGGAGCTGATTTGGTTGTTGAAGGGCGCCGTACCATGCAAGAGTCCGCGACTATCGACGGGCCATTCGGATCAAGAGCTGGACAGCTTCAGTGGTGGCAGTTGACATACGGCATATGAGAATCTCCGCACGATAAGCTAACAATCCAATCCAGCCCGTTGGTAGTATAGTCACTGACTGCTACATGTAAAATCACGCGATCGACCGTATGCATCAGGAACTGCCATGAGGAGTTTGGCCGCCGTTTTAAGACGGACAAGAAGACAAGGTGACATCCCTGACTTCTTATCGGGTCTTGCCCTCACTTTTTTTTTACTAGCATGGCCGGTCTGGAGGTTGATCGCTGCATTCCCGTTGCATTGGCGGAACGTGACCAACACCTCTCGTTGAATTCGTCCCTCGAGAAGGAGGATTCGCTGCCCGTGGACGATGATGATAGTGCCCACGAGGGACTCGAGTTTCCTTCAGAAGAGGAGCTAGCGACTCTCCGTCGCGTGTCCGATGCACTTCCCTGGACTGCATATAGTGAGCGACATACCTTTTTCCTGTTTTATTCTAACCTTGGTGATAGTGATCGCTGTCGTCGAGTTGGCCGAACGTTTCTCGGTATGTGCATCGTTCCCGAGTCAGAATGTCACCTTCTAATCTCTGACATTCCCAGTACTATGGTATGAATATCCGATCGTTTGTTGTCCTATCAATGTTCAATTGTCATGCGCTCCAAAGGTGCCAGCGCCGTCTTTGTAAGTCAAGATATCAGATTTGCTACTCCTCGCAGTCGTGCCTCACCGAACTTGCGTAGGTAAATTTTATCCAGCAACCGCTTCCACCCGGTTCGAAAACCGGCGCCGGCGGGGCGAATGGACAGTCTGGTGCACTCGGGGATGGCCAGCAAATGTCTACTGGGTTGACTACATTCTATCAATTTTGGTAGGCATTTGATTCCAGTCATTCCTCGTGCCGCTGTGACGTGATGATCATCTCAGGTCATATATTTGTCCCATCGCTGGCGCCTACATCGCTGACACCTATTGGGGACGTTACAAAACTATTTGCTGGAGCGTCGTTCTCGCCGTGCTTGGACACATCATCATGATCATCTCTGCCATCCCCGGTATCATTGGCGGCAAGGCGTCTACTGGGTTGTTTATATTGTCTCTTATTGTCACGGGCACCGGAGCTGGCGGGTTCAAGTCTAACATATCGCCCTTGGTCGCTGAGCAGTACCGCCGTACGAAACCGTTCATCAGTACCACCAAGTCAGGCGAGCGCGTCATTGTCGATCCCACATTAACGGCGTCGAGGATCTATATGGTAACTTTCCCTCTATCAATTCGCGGACTTTACCAACTCATCGATCTAGTACTTCTACCTCTTTATCAACATTGGCGCGCTCGTCGGTCAAATTGGCATGGTCTATGCGGAAAAGGTGATGGCGTTTATCTCTCGTGGTGGTCATTGCTGAGCATCATATACCCTGATAGTATGTTGGCTACTGGCTCGCGTACACACTCCCGACTGTCGTTTTCTTGATCTCGCCAATCTTTCTTTGGTGGGGTCATGGGCGATACCGCGTTTCACCTCCCAATGGCTTTGTGCTAGGCACCGCGCTCCGTCTCTGGCGGTACGCTATTGGCGGCCGTTGGAGCTGGAACCCTGTCCGGTGCATCAGACAGCTTACCGCAGACGACTTTTGGGAGAGCGCCAAGCCGTCCAAGGTGGTTGGTGAGAAACCCAAATGGATGACGTTTGACGACAACTGGGTGGATGAGGTCCGCCGTGGTTTCAAGGCTTGCGCCGTCTTTGCGTGGTTCCCGATCTACTGTATGCACATCTCTTTTGTCTGCGAACGCGACCATGACATTTTGTGTGCACAGGGCTTTGCTACAACCAATTGAATAACAACCTGACCTCGCAAGCGGCCACCATGAATACCCATGGTCTACCCAACGACGTGTTATCGAACTTGGACCCTTTTGCACTCATCATTTTAATACCCATCTGTGACTTGTTGGTAGGTCGCAAGCCATAGTCACGGCGTTCAGATCGATTCATCATCTTTCCTCAGATATACCCTGCGCTTGAAAGGAGGCGATGGCGGTTCACCGCGCTGAAGAAAATCACCTGGGGCTTTGCTACCGGCGCTGCCGCCATGGTATGGGCGGCAGTCCTTCAGCATTACATTTACAAGGTACACCTTTTCGCGTATTGCAATTCGGTCGTGCTGAACGTACGGTCAGACGAACCCTTGCGGGTATTACGCCGGTACTTGTGTCGACGCGGACGGGAATCCACTCGTCTCGCCGCTCAACGTCTGGATCCAAACCGGATCGTAAGTCGTGTCATCCCTCGAGAAGCCGACGTACCCGGGCTCACGCGCCGTTTGCTGCAGGTACGTGTTGCTCGCGTTTAGCGAGATCATGGCTTCCATCACGGGGCTCGAGTACGCGTTTACCAAAGCGCCAAAGAACATGCGCTCGATCGTCATGTCCATGTTTCTCTTTACGACTGCTGTCTCGGCTGCGCTCGGCGAGGCGTTTGTCTGTGAGTCACTTGACGTGTATGGATGGCCGGTATCTGACTGTCAGTCGATTTCGATGACTAGCATTGTCCATCGATCCGCTGCTCGTGTGGAACTACGCGTCCGTCGGGGTCTTGGCGGGCATCGCTGGACTCGTGTTTTGGTTGACGAACCGCAAGCTGGACAAGGAAGAGGATACGTTGAATAATCTGTCAGAGGGTCACTTTGGAGCCTCGGAAAAGGATCAAGTCTCTCCGACAGCGTAATGCATCACGATCACTCTTTCTCTGGTTGATGCATGATGTTGCTTGATGACGATCAGACTATATGTACCATAGGATAGGTTTCGAAAGAGTCACTCGTATATATACCGACTCGTGGCAACATCCACGTCAACATCAACAGGCATTCCTCATGTATTTTTGCAGGCATGACATAGGTACACGTAAGACATATGTGAGCCATAAGACAAAAGCAACTACAGCATAATGACGGACAAGCCACTTCAAGGAGCGAAGAGGGTGTTGAGGAACGCCTCGCCAGCAACGGAACCCGTCTTCTTTTCCTTCTTTTCTTTTTGCAACTGGCGGACTGGACATGGAGACGATGAGTGTCAGTGTGCGATGGCTGGAAAGAGATACGTACGCAGCTCCTGTCTGCGGAGGACCTTGGCGTAAGGGTTCAAACGGAAGAGAACAGCCTTGTTGATCAAGGGGTTCTTCTTTTGTGTCCAGGGGCGTTTCTGGATCTTGGCTTTGGCGGGACGGAGGACGGACTGGATTTCGGTGCTGTTGATGAGACGGGTAATGTCGGGGTTGGTGATCTTGGCGGTAGGAAGGCTGGACGGAGAGGGTGAGAGGCAACATCGAAGAGCGCGTCTGACACATACACGTAATCTTTCTTGTAGGTAGACGGACTGTCGAACGTGCCGAACACTTGGTCAAGAAGGGCAAAAGCACTCTCGGTCCAGATGATGAAGCGGCCAAGATGACCACCAGGAGCGAGCTGAAGGAGATTCAGTCTCTTGACATTGGCGAGCTCGACACCGGGAAGGTTGCGGAATGCCTTGACGATGCCGTTGTCCTCGTTGTAGACGATGAGAGGGCCGCGGCGTTGGCGGTAGCGACGGTTGCGCATCTTTCCCTTTCCGGCACGGAGTTTCCGCGAGTTGGAAACCTTGACGACATCGGCGTAAGCGTTGACGTCCTTCAAGAGAGCAACTGCTTCCTTGGTCTTCTTGAGTGACTCGACAGAGGAAGGGACAACGAGGGGAACTTCGGGGATGCTCTCGATGCGGTGACCACGGGCGAGAACGAGGGACGGAAGAGCAGAAGCAGCGAGAGCAGAGACAGTCGCGAAGCGACGCTGGTTCTGGTTGACCTTGACGTGCCATCTGCGCCAAGTTTTGGTGGGAGCGAACATGCGACCACCACGGCACATGTTACCAAAGGCAGCCTGGGACGACGATTAAGGAAGGAGAATATGGAGGACGAAACGGATCTACCTGGCCAGAGCGGTGAGTTCCGCCACCGCCGACACGGGGAATACGAGCGACGGCACGACCGGTACCCCAGGACTCGGCGGAGGTCTGGTGGCCGGCCTTTTCGCTCACGGCGTAGGCTTGGCGTTTGTTCTTTGCGATACTCTCTAAAAGGACATGAGTTGGACAATACGAAAAAGGAGAGCCGGCACTGACTGTGGACCTGGGCGACGACATCGAGCCTGATGGGGGCCGTCAAGACGGCAGGAAGAGGCAGCGAGCTGGAGGATTCTAAAGGGTAACAATGAGCATTGTGAGGTGGAGAAAGGAGGTAACATACCACCCTGGACTGTGACTGTTGGTCTTGATGCCATCGCGGTCGTCGTTGAACTTGATGTTGAAGTGATCGATCAAGATGATTGTAAAATTAAGGTTTGCTAGTACCAAGCCACAACACAACACGACCAAACAAGATGATCTCGGCTCGTCTCGGCACCGCTTGCTGGACGTAAAGTGACCTTGTTGATTATTGTATTGCAAGAGCCTCGAATTCTAACAAGAACAAATAAAGCCAGGCGTTGTCCGCGAGGCAGACACGTGTTGGAGAGGATATCAGCGCTGGCACGACGCCATGCTGCATACAGAATTGTTCCCGTAACTCAGATATCCTTGTTTCATATTCGCCTGGTGCGCTCACCCCCGTACAGAAAAAAATAATTGTAATGTACCCACTGTCCAGCAGCGACGAGCCACTCCGAGCAACCATCAGAGATAATCGTGGCATACCAACCCTCTTGTCTCCATGGGAGTTCCTCGAGGACTATGGCATCGTCCATCCGTCCGGCTGCGATGTCTGCGCAGCGTATATGAAGCACGTTGCTGATGCCAGCTACTCCCTGCATCAACCCGCCTTTCAGATCGCCTTCCAGGATCGGAAGCGCGCTCGCGAGGACGTGTTCAACAAGGGTATCTCCGAGGGCGTTCGACGCCAAAAGGACGAGGAGCGCGAACTGCGCGACAGTATCGAGCGCTATCATATCGAGCGCAACCAGGCTCGCGAAGAGCTCTTCACCCTCCGTGCCCAGCTCGACTCCACCCGTGCAGACTGTGAGAGGCTCCAGGAGAAAATCAAACTCGCCAACATCTCTCCTCCAGAGCCTCCCTCTGCGGAGACGCCACGTGTACCCGCCGCGACAAAGTCCTCTCCATCCGCAGACTCTGGTTCCACTGTCGCTACCCCTCCCGACTTCTCTCAGCTTCCCCTTCCTCCTGATCCGGCCTCTCCCTCGCCCGACCAGTCTGCCACCGCTGACTTCGTCCCCTCCTTCCTTCCCCAACATGTAATGGCCACCCCCGCATCTCCTCATGCCCAGCTCCCCGATTGCGTTGCTGCTCGCTCCTTCGCAGCCGTTCTATCCACAGGGCAGCCTTTGAATGATGACGATTCCCTCCCATTGTCGCTCATCGATGAACACCCTGGTTCTCAGGGCTGGCACACGGTCATCCCGCAAGCCCAGAAGCCCCCCAAACCCGCCAAGAACATCAAACAAATCCAATCGCTCATCAAAGCGGCTCACCAACCCGGAAATTATCAAGCCTTGACCAAAGTCAAGGCTATGTGCTCCGAAGCTCATAGAACACCCAGGGAGCAAAAGACTGAGGTTCAGCGCTACCTGCTCTCAACCTGGCGTACCCCGGATTGGGACCATCCCACCCCGGTTTCCAAGCTCCCCGTTCCATTGAACAATCCCCGGCTGGAGGACCCCGTGGAGTGTTGGGTCGCATACTACGCAGCCAATCCGAGCTCATGTCCCAAAGGCATTCGACATGATGCGGATGGTCGCCCCTTCACCACTGACATGAGAGCGAGTCGAATGGTCGCGCGCCTACGCCCTATGGTACACTCCAATGACCCCGAGTCTCGCGAAGCTCGCCAAAAGTTCACGGCCCTTGTCACCGAGCTCTTCTCTGAGCCAGGAGGATACGAGAATATCCTGAGGAGAGGGGCTTTTAGCGTCTCTCCGCAAGTCAAGTATGTCCCGTTTGTGGGCGCTGCCGACACCATCTCCAGGGAAGACGTCGCCCGGCACTTTGCTCTGTGCGGCGTCACCATCCCTGTGGCCGAGAACGAACTAGGTCCATGGGCACGGGAATACATCCGCGATATATATTATTGACCGTCCTGATAGCATCAGGTTCATACGTACAACACTCGAAGACGTCTGGGTATGTCTTGATCGGGTTTGTTGATAGATCATTTCGCATATAGTGTGTGCTTTATCCGTAGATAAAACTACCTCAGATGTACTGGCGGTTGTAGTACGGTGTTAAACTAGTTGGGTTTGTCGGCAATGTCTATTTTACTGTCCACGGTTCCGCAAAGCCCGATCACCGGTCAAGTTATATTTCGAGTTGACGCTCGTTTGATATGATATGAGCCATCTCTACAGACGCCTCCGCATTCACCAGATATTTGGAGCCAACACTGATGTCGGCAAAACCATCATCACCACCGCCCTCGTTCGCGCGTCTACTCTAAAAAATCAAAATGCGTTCTATCTCAAGCCTGTTAGCACGGGTGCCCCGCAGGACGCCGACGACGCGTACGTTGACTGCTGGTTCAATTGAACGTGTTGCTGATAGTGCATTAGACATATCGAACGGTACGCTGGACCTCACCGGCATCTACTGAACACCCATTGTCTGTTCCGCTACGACGATCCAGTCAGCCCCCACCTTGCAGTTCGAATGTCGTCTCAAAGGTCGGGCGTTCAGGTGGGTCACTCGCCCGTGATGGTGCACCGTGTTCAAACGATCTAGGTAGTCCTCCGCACCTTCTGACAGGACGTTCATCAATGCGGTGGCCGAACATATTCGCGCGTGTGCCCGGACTGGGAAGCCGGGACACATGTATGTAGAAACTGCTGGAGGTGAGACTCACCCTTGAGTGAGCGGTGGTGCTGAATCCGGATGTCATCGTTGCTGACGCGCGTTGTAGGTGTGCACAGTCCAACCCTATCTGGCACGACGCAACTGGAGAGTTACCGACCACTGTTTCTGCCTACGGTCCTGGTCGGAGACTCGAAGCTCGGTGGGATTTCATCGACGATATCGTCATACGAGTCGCTTGCTTTGCGTGGGTACATCGTGGACGCGATCATTCTGTTCCGGGACGATTATTATCAAAACTATGCGTATCTCTCTCCTTATTTA
>JBBPNX010000409.1:0-20794 GCA_038091155.1 Harrya chromipes | reverse complement strand
CGCAAACATGACTCGGGTGATGTACCCGCGAGATGCGTCGTAAAGGAGAACAAGAACCGTTGTGATCGCAAAAATACGAAGGAAAAAAACGGACGCTTGATTGAATCATCATCCTATCGAGTACCTTCACACGTACACCACCGTCAAGGTTCTCGACGAGATAATGATGTGGACGTAGAGCCCCTCGGAGGACATCGAGCTGCAAACTGATAGAAGCTAGCTGAGGGGGCGGTAAGGATACCTGGTGTAAGTTACTGTGTAACAATCGAAAAGGCTCACAATTGGCAGAGAAAACAGAGTCTGGGTGTCTGATCAGCGGCCCACCTGCCTTGGTCACGGTAGATGCAAGCGAAACTACTTAATTGAAGGCTTGATAGCGGTCTACCGGGTGGGTTCATTTCTTGGACTATCAAAGGCGCGTAGGGCATGAATCTGAAGCACCCACCGCGTGCTCGTGTGCCTTGGGCCTATGGTATCAAGAGCCGAGACGTATAATGTCATAACAAATATTACAGGCACAAGCACTACTGGCAGAGTCATGTGACACCCTGGGGTGTTGCGCTTATGATGATCTGCATAGACAAGACTATCTTGAAGCAGTTTCGACTGGATTCAGAGTTGAGGAGATGGATAGTGTCCACTTGAGCGGTCTTACGACGTTGTGGTCGGGAATCGGCAAGTTCAGTACCAAATGCGATGATAATGCGGGGTAACCAAACAGTTTGTGACATCGATGTCAGTTTATACTTTGTGATGCTGTCGCAGGGCGCAGTTAGCAGGGCTTCTCTCAGCCCCACCAACCAGCTCACCCACCGTCCTCACTGCAGCTCTCCCAGCTCGTTGGACGGTCAAAACATCCCCATCCCCAACCCTATCTCCACAGTGTCAGGGTCACAGAAACCTTAGCGCTCGCTTAACGTTAAGGAATTCGCTGCCGAGGTCTTGGAATCAGACCATCGTGTACTCCAAGCATCGTTCGATACCGCCAATTGGTATATAAACCCGGTCTGTCCTCTCGGGGCGCTTTCTTCTTCACCGTCGCCCTTTCATGTCCTCTCTTTCCTTTGTCAAGCGTGCTCCCTCTGCGTTCCGTACAGCACCCGGTCTTGGCACACGTGCGATAGCAAATTCTGCGTCCTCTGGCAAGGCATTACCCTTTTCTCTCCATGGACTACGGGCTGGAGTAGATGAGTCTAGCAGTAGCAAGACGCTACGCATGCTCGTGTTTGGGAAACCTGGGGTGGGCAAAGGCACACTCTCCGCACGACTCGTGAAGAAGTATGACATCTTGACGATCTCTACTGGCGACCTCTTGCGTCAACACATTGCTGAAGGGTCAGCGAAACACTATTTCATCATTGTTGACACATCGCTCATTATACGCAGGACCCCAGTTGGTCGCCAAGCCGGAGAGATTGTAGCTCAAGGGGGACTTGTCCCTGACGACCTCATGCTCAAAGTTGTTACCAGCAAGCTTGATGCCCTCCATGATAAAGTTGGTTCAATCGGGTCCCAGGCTGTCGTTACTGTGATTATTGACGTATTTCTTAGCCCTGGATCTTGGACGGTTTTCCTCGCACGCTAGGACAAGGTAAACTTCTCGATACCCACTTAGAGTATGTATACCGACCCTCTTTGTGTGTATGGCGATCGAATGATTCCACAGGGCCCGAAATACCCCTCTGACGTTGGTGGTGAACCTTGACGTCGCTGACGAGGTCATCCTTGGTCGGATATCCGATCGTTGGGTACATCTCCCCTCTGGGCGCGTGTACAACATGTCGTACAAGCGTCCTCGGGTAGACGGTTTTGACGACGAAACTGGGGAACCTCTGACGAAGAGGCCAGATGACCATCCAGTAAGTGGTTCTCTACAAACAGTGCGAATGCTAGCTTAGGCGTCACGTTGCGTAGGAAATTTTTTCACGTCGTTTGCAGCAATTCTATGCTTCTACGTCACCCCTTCTCTCGTACTATGCCTCGAACCCCAAGTCTGCTCGTCTCGTGACCTTGCAGGGTGAAACGTCGGACGAGATTTGGCCGAAGCTCGAAGCGGTCGTTTTGTCGTCATTTCCCGGCTTGCGGGAACGTTTGCCGCGTCGAGGCCGGTATAGTCTAAGCAATCCTTTTGTGTTGACAGATAGACGTTCGTTGAAAGGTCCCGCAGTATGGAGGAACTGAGAATGGTTGTCTTGAACACGTTTAGTCATTGCTTCGCTGGTTCGTTCGCATGTCTTGTCGAATAATAGTCTAGTGTGACTTGGTCGTCGTATCCCTGTACTGCTATAATTACACCAGTCATGGTCACTAGTTCTTGATCAGTGCCTGCCGATCACTCTGCCCACCAACAAGACACTGCGAAAGCCTTCCACAAGTGGGCAGCTGTGCGCACACACACAGCTTCGTCATCCGCTCCGTACCGTCATTTAGCGCTTTTGTCCGCCTCAAGGCATGCGGTATAATAGCCGCGTGTTTCCATTCGCTCCATCTACAATCAACCCGTTTTTCATTCTTCTTCGGGCCTGTGCACCAAACACACTTCGCCCGCCGAATTCCTCCTTAAATTGTTCTTTCTTTCCCATCTTTTGGCGTCGCACACCCATCTCACTCACCCTCGTTGCTTCATGCCACCACTCACCTCTTTCTCCCGCTTGCCATTCCGCCATGCTGCCAGATCTGTCTGCAACATCGTCCCATACAACACGCCCAACAAATTACCGCCTTACATGAGGATACCCACCTCGGAACTAGGAAACACCCAGAGCAAGCCTGCTCTCCGAATGGTTCTGTTCGGAAAGCCATGCTCCGGCAAAGGCACCGTCGCTGCACGTCTCTCCCAAAAGTATGACATTACAACGATATCCACCGGCGATCTCCTCCGACAACACATTGCACAAAGGTGGCTCTTTCTTTTGCGTGTCCACGCGGCAGTGGTTGATCGGATATTACCAGGACGGATATCGGGAGGCAAGCCGAAGAAATCGTGGCAGCTGGTGGCCTCCTGCCAGACGAAATGATGCTAGACTTGCTTACAACCAAACTTAGTACCCTCAAAGAGAACGTGAGTTTCATCAAGTTCTCTTCGTACCTTTAATGACTCATGCATGGCTTACACGTGTGTCCGTATGGTAGAACTGGATCCTAGATGGCTTTCCGCGCACACAGCGACAGGGAAGGCTCCTAGACAGGCTCCTCACGTGCGTTGCGCAGCACGTCCTGCGATATCCCATCGCTGATCTTGATTTGCAGGAAACACGATATACCACTTAATTTGATTGTGAACATGGACATTTCGGACGACCTGCTCTTTCAATGGATCTCGAGTCGTTGGGTTCATCTCCCGTCGGGTCGTGTTTACAGTACATGCTACAATCCTCCCAACGTTCCAGGGTTGGATGACGTGACGGGTGAACCCTTGACGAGGCGACCGGATGATAACCCTGTATGTGACATTTGGATGTCTGCGTTTACCACGCGACTCATCGTACGTTTTGTTTTAGGAAGTGCTTGCACGTCGTCTCGAACACTATTATACACAAACACTGCCTCTGCTCTACTACTACGCCTCACGCGCGTATTCCACACGTCTCCTGGATTTCTCTGGGGACTCGGACGTCATCCGGCTTCTGCTGGAGACGGTCTTGCGTGACTCTTTTCCTGGAGTACAGGAGCGCGTTCTTCCCGGTCAACGAACGCGCCTCGCACAGCCACACGTCAGGTTGTCGTTGCCTTCCTCCTTGGCCATCGCGGACGGCCTCTGCACCTCATAGATTCGCTGGTCGAACATGGGCCTCTAGACTCGTGCACTTGGCTCGTCGCACTCACTTTCTGATCCACCGTTTTTCTCTCAACACCCATCCACTCATTTGGTATTTATGTAGATCACACAGATCGCGGATCCGTTATTCTTATTTGTCAATGTGCTCCAGTGTAGATTTTACCTTACGTCTATAGTTGTACCCTATACCGTCACTTGTAGATACTGATATATAGGCTCGCATATACTTACTGTAGTAGTACAGTACACATATTCGGACTTGCGCACGCTCGTTACTCGGATCTAATCTAGTTTGATGACATGGATTTCAACCGTGACCATGCATTGGGCACGTTCAGGCCACCGCTCGACACGAGCGCGCACGGTACACGAGTGCATACCAAAGTGAATGGAAACGGAACTTGGGTACACCGACCTAGCATTGACTACAGGAATTTAGGATGATTCATTAATCATAAGGTCAAGAAGTGAAACGAAACAGCTGTCGATACATTCAGTTGGAAGGATGGATCGAAGATCGAACCATACAAAGCTTGTCTGAGAAGAAAGACTAGGAGAAACAGTGTTAGAAAGGCCTCGAGAGAATCATTCTGAGAATGTGCGATTAATAGGGTAAAGGTAGCGAGACAACGAAACGGGATGGGAGAGATAACGCTCCAGTGGGCGGGGCTCTAAGATATCGGTGACCGTGGATACCTGTGCGATAGAAGCAAAAAAATGATGCAGATCAAGACACCGTCCCAAACGTGAAGGAGAAAAGGAGCAGGAGGCTGCCAGCAGCGCCACCGTTTCGAGGACGTATATACATCGTCGTTTATGTGATCTCCCAGATCGATGTCTCCAAGACACGAAACAAGGACATGTCTTTAGAGTTCTCCGACCACCCTACAGTCTCTCTCCAGTTCATGGAATTGGCCTCCTTCTCCCCGGCGCCGGCAAACAATCCAAGATCATCATCGGAGATGCCGCGAAAGATGAGGAAGAGTCGGGTGAAGACGCATGGGTCTGCAGTGACTGAGATATCAATGGCATTGGCAATCTTGGTAGGAGAGAGGAAGCGATATGCAATGTTCTTGTGAGGAGAGAATGCGTGTAGATTGTGACTGGAACGAGTACGTTAAGAACATGGGAACTTGAAGGATAGACAAAGAAGACGTACTTAATAAAGTTAGTGCGTGCATGCAATGACATTCCGAGCTGGTCCAGGACGTTCATCAAGTGAGATATGAAGTCGCGGAAACACATCGCAAAGCCATTTCGCGGCGCAATGAATTCGTTGGGATCAACCATAGCAGGGTCAGGTCTAGCAGGGAGAAGAGATGTCAATGTCAGCGAAACACGTAGCCTGAACCTTGACTTACATCGCTTCATAGTACAAAGATGTTACAACCATTTCGCTTTCAAAATGTTCGAGGGCACCACCAGGATGTACTCGCAAGAAATATTTGTGTTTGTGTTCCCCTACGTTCTCGGCCGGTGGCCAGGTCAACTCAAGTGACCAGAGGGGGTTGACTGTCAAGATGACGTCACAGTATTGCTGAGCAGGGGCGAGAATGCTCAGGTGGCACTTGGCTGAGGTTGGGCGGGCAGCAGTGGTGAGCTTGGTCATGACACGAGAATCAAAGAGAAAATCCGGGGTGATGTCAGGATCTTTCATCTTCGTGCCAGTGAAATCGACGGTGTGGGTATCGCCAGAGTGTACGATGCTGAGTTTTCCCCAGAACAGGCCGTCGACGATGGTACCATCTTCCATACGGGCCATATCGACGTCATCGGCAGAGGAAACGGTAGTTTCAAGGGCGACTTGCTGTCCTGGGACGAGTTCGAGGTTAAAGGTGGCAGGCATTTCCGTCACTGGCGGGGGTCTGAGGAGAACAAGATCGTTACGTGGTGTGTGCGCGGTAAACGAAAACAACGTACGGAGGTGGACTAGAGGAGCGTCAGTGAGCGTTTGTAGAGCAAGAGGGAAGACGCACGGAGGTTCGTCGGGTGGCGGGGGAGCGTCGCTGACGATCTCTACGCGGAGACCCTGCACGCCCATGACGGCAATCTGGTACGAATCTTCACCAGTCAACTGCATGCATTGGACCACGCGGTCGAAGGATGCGATGAGTGTTCCGCATTGCGTCAGAGTGATCTTAGATAACGTACGTAGATATACGGTCCGGAGACCAGTCGCTAGATATGTTTTCAGGAAAGAAGACATGGGCGAGATGTGGAGGGACGAACAGAGGCATGAAGAGAAGCGAATTCGGTTGGCACTCGCAAGCTGAAGATGGCATCTGGAGGGGGTTTTGTCCAATCTCTCGCGACCTCCTCGAGATCCTAACGGTCTGGATTAGGGCGAGAGGCAGGGGATTCAGAAGTGGAAACCTCACAAGAAAGCTTTGGGGCAGCTGAGGAGCGGTAAGCGGGCATTAGGGGGAGAGGAAAGGGAGACATACGACTCGTACGGTCTCCATATCACCGTATGCGAGGGTGAGGAGACGCTGTCTGGCGAGGGCCATCTGGGACTGCCTGTCGCGGTAGTCGCTGTCCTTGTCGCTTTTCTTGTTCTTGAACTTGTTCCAGAAAGACTGAGAGGGCAAGCTAGCGCTAGTGGATCTAGCGAGGAGGATGAAACATGGTACGGGTCATGAGTTTAATTACCTACGCGGGGGAGAGCAACATGACGAGCTGTGGAGATGGTTGGACGATGGAACTGGATGATTTTGATAGCGCTCAAGCAAGCGAAGATGCCTGCAAGTGTGCGACACAGCCCAACACGAGGCAATCGACCCTTTCTCGAACTCTCCAGGTCATGATACAGTATCCAGCCTCATTCAACGTGGCCCTTCCTCATCGCCCCCGAGTTACCACATGTGGCGATACAACCGCTTGTCCTGATCCATGCTCTTGTCGCGTCTGCCCCGTCCATTTCCCATCCCGTACAGACGTCATTTCGTCTCCACCCTTCTCCTCTCCCGCACTTGGGAGAATGAGACAGTCATCGAGCTCCGCAAGGAAGCAAAGGCGCGCGGCCTCTCCACGTACGTCCACCCTCTTTTTTTTCTTTTTTTCTTCTTTTGGCCCGCCATGCTGACTGTCACGACAGCAAGGGAAACAAGCCAACTTTGATCGCTCGCATCAAAGGACATGACGAAAACAGCGTCTCGTCCCCTGGCACAACTCGGGCCACCTCAACCAACGTCGCTCCTCCAAAAAAGGTGTCACAGGCGACCTCTCCCGGCATTCCGCTCGCCGCCCAACCTGACAGCGCATCCACCCGTTCCGACTTCTTGGCCGTCAAATTACCCGATCTCTCCCAACCGCCCCCTAGAGCACCCGTACAAATCGTAAGTGTCGTTTGTTCATCTTTAGAACTAGCGCATCGTTAATACATCCTCGGTTGAATTTGATATCCCATGACAGCCTTATGTGCCCGACTTTTGGGATTCCGCCCGACCGAGTGCTCCCTTGAAACCTGACCTTCCCAAGTTGCATGTCGTCGGCGGGTCAGCCACTCATTATTGGGGCGGCCCGACACATCACCTTGAAAAACATAAAGAAGATGACTCACCGTCAACGACCGTTCGAGCCGATCACCCACCCACCGAGGAGGTCGGTTTATGGGCCGACTTTTGGCAAAGTATGGGCCTTTCAAGATCGTTCAGCGTCCGTCGCACCTTGTCTGAAGCAGGAAATTCCGCCGCGCAGACAGGACAGGACGAGTTCCGGACTTACTCGAGACCATTGACCGATGAGGAAAGGAAAGGGCTGTATACCTTGCTCGGCATTATCGGAGGCTCGTGGTTGGTCGGAGGGTTCATGAATCGAACAAGCGATGTTGCCGAGGAGCACGGTACAGAGAGCCAGCATTAGAGCATTTCATCGTTCTGTTTGTAGAATTTTGTGGACAGTCAACAAGGTCTAATGATTAGCTGCCATGTTAAGTTGATCAAAATTCGTCAAATGCATCCGGTGTGTTATCTGATCTACTGATTACTTGCTTGATTGGGATAATTAATCCCGTGGACATTGGCCTTGCAGAGGCCATCAGGTCCTTGTAATCCTTCTCCCTGTATGATTTGCAATGCAGAAAGCATCTGGAGACCATTCATTGAACCAATTTGGATGAAACACCAAGTGTGTGGATCTCAAGACATGATCTATTTATCCAAGGGCTGAGGTGGACTGTCCGTGGACATAACCTGCCCCAAATCATCTCACTTGAGTCACTTCCAAAGTTCCATCAGTTGATGATGTGCTTCCTGGTGGAGGGATTGGCTTATTTCCGACAAGATAGGTTCTGAGACCTTTTACCCTTTCATTCTTGATGTGTTTCATCCTATTAATCACCATCTTTGCTATCACTAATATCAACAGTTCTAATTCCCACCCATCTTCCGTGTTCTCTTTCTATGACTTGAATTCTCAATCAGTAATGTTATTCCAAGTGATGGACTAGTATAGATTTGATCACAACAGGAACCTTGAAGGCATCATACCTACTTGTGAAATTGGCATAACAAGCCAGAGCCAGTTTACTGTTTACCATGCAGTCATAAATGGGATTGACATGCCAGTGGATGCAAATTCACCCAAAATTCAAGGACTGGTTTGAACTCTAAACAGCAACTCCATGTCATTTTAACAAGCAAGACAAAATTTCCTTGAGAAAGATCTAGTAGAGAAACTGAGAAGGATTATCACCTGTGCATTATTTCAGAGAATCATTCACATATCCGACTCTATCATCATCTGTGGGCAGCTATGAACTACCGTGCTTAGGCATGAGCTGAGATAGCACTTGACCGTAAGGGCATTAGAGGATCTGTTGATGTGTCCATCATCTCATCACCTTTGCGAGTGCACAGCATCCCGAGACTACACCGATTGTACCATCTACTAAAGAACGATATCCTATAGGATAATAAACAAGATCACCGATGTACGTTATGCAGTGGTAGTTACAGTAGGCGGTGCGCTTGATGGATTCGTGATACCCACAGACACTCCTGCAGTGCCACCGTTCCTTCCTCGGCCCCATCTTACTGATATTCTTTCCCTGTCCATATCAAGACCATGCGCCCAAGCTTCGGAGGCGCGCTCTGCAGATGCTCGATCTTTAAAGTTGACAAAGGCACATCTTTGCTGAGGTCAGCTAAAACAGCGCGAGCCCTAGAGAGTAGATCCATACCTCGACTTTGCCACGTGAACGACAGACTTGAGCTGCGATGAGGGAACGTCAGGCAGTGAGTTCACGACAAGTGTCCGTATGTCCGCTTCTGTCGCGGAAACAGGGAGTGACGATAGGAATAACGACATCTAGGACAATGAGTACGCTAGGTGGCAAAATCAAAACCAAACTTACAATGGACTGATCTTCCGGAGGTTTGAGCCCCTGCGCAACAGCATGGTTTGCCATAATTTTTTGTGCGACGGGGTCATTCTGACCGTGGTAACGGTCTTTGATGCTCTGATGTGCGAGTTCATTATCCGCTGGTTTCTCATGTCTACACAGCAAGTCAGTGTCGCGAGGTGGTTCGCTAGTCAAAGTACGCGCCTATACGGGCATTCAGTTCCTCGTTTACATTCGCCCTTGACGAAAAAGGAACATATGTGTGGTCGGTTACGCTTGTAATAAGGATTCGAGCGAGCCAACTCCTTGAGCATCTCTTTGCCTGCGGAGCTTGCCCTGCCGCCCAGTTGCATCATAGATGTTGTTCCATCTACCATCTACCACAAAAACGCTGAGCATATGCTTGGGACGGTGACGTAAGGAAGACATACCTTGTTTTCCATGTTCTGCGCGTAGTATTCGCGGTTGATGTCGCTCGTTGGAGCCTCGCTTTGGACAGCCAGCGCAGTATCACGGACTTGGGTCGGGAGGCCATACTCGAGATCCAGCAGACAAGTCTGACAGACGTTCTTGACCTTGGCACACGTTTGACAAATGACGGTGGCTTTGTAACGAGCGCCTGCGCCGGGATTCCAACGGAAAACGGTGAATGGACGTGCGCATGTGCCACAAGAACGGCCGAATTCTTGCTTTGACTGACAAGCACACTTGAATATCAAGGTGGCATACAGGAAATGAGGTGCGTACCATTCTGATGAACGGGTTGTCACCGAGACCTGTGCCATTGTGTCAATTCGAATGTAATGCCACTATGGAACTAGGATAGCCGTACATGTCTCGCAAAGAATTGGGAACTCGCTCTGCTCCCAGCCTGCTTTGTTGAGATCGGCCTTGGGCATGGTTTGATGAGAAATAGTAGTGATGGTAGTACAACAGTTCAAACGTTCAAAATTGGAAGGATATATGCTGACTAATTAACCCCTGTGTTCGACGTCACGCATTATGCTACGTATATGTGATGATCAGCGACAAGTTGAAAGGTAGCGTTGATGCGGTGACGATGACTTCCCCGCCTTCCTCCACTAGCTCGGATACCTTCTTCTCCAGGTTCGGCCGAGTCGCCTCCTCCAGCTGGGGCGGAGCCTGGAAGTATATCTGTCTCGTCGACGTCGACAGAGAAGGCTTCTTGATTTGACTGCACCCCCATGTCGTTAGCATATATGCAAGCATTTAACACTGAAAAACCCATACATCGTCTGTCTCTCCGTCAGCATCTCGATCAGTCGTTCGACGGTCACCTCCCGACTTATCGGGATCTCCAAAGCCTCCCCTCCGCAAACTGGACAGTGTTCACGCTTCTCGTGCTCGAACGTATACGAGTACACTCCTTCGGTACCAATAAGCATGAAGTAATTATTGAGATATGCCGCAGAACTGGTTGCGATCTTGAATGCTTCGTTACAACATGATGCTGAAAGCCTGTCGGAGAAAGCAGGAACGCCCCAATCGAACGAACGTACCAGCGATAATGGCGTTTGTTGAGGCTATTGCAGGTATCACATTCTTGACAACACCCTGTGTGAGCGACCAGGTCACTCCTTCGATCTTGAACTCCTTGGCTCGTGCAGATGCGACGGTGTATAGCCAGCCGATATGCTCAGGATCATCGGTGTCAAGCTTCTTCTCTAATATAAAGGTCAGACGAAGACTAGACAATTGTAAATTAAACTAACCTCCGTGTACTCTGGGCCACTCGAGAACGGATGCCCATTCGATACAATGCTCTGGAAGACGAGGTGTATTGGCAATCGTACAAATAGGAAATGTCGTAGGTTTGTTTAGCATGTCAAGCGAGCATTCGTAACAGGACGATACACTGGGCAGAATAACGCGAGCTTGACCCTTGAAGCCTGTGATATAGTGCTGAGTCTAAGAACTTGGCAGGTCCGTTATGGCTGACCTTCTGTACCACCGTCAATAAGAGGTTTCAAACTCTCTGGGTTCTCGTCATCCACCATATTTACGAGTGTTGCGTTGATCCATCGACGTGCCTCCACCGAGTCAAGACCACAGATGACGAGATTGAACTGCATGTAATAATCATCATCCTTGTCTTGAATCTTCCCAAAGTAGCTGTGTCGGACGTGCAGCAGGAATCGTCATGATGATAGGTGCGTACTCACGGAGTGACCTTCACACCCGGCACTCGTTTCATGACATACTCGGCTGCGACGAGGGCTTTCGGTTTACCGACATCGCTCTGTCTGTTCATGAAGTTCGGCGCACAACGTCGCGTTGAACATCAGAGTATGGGCACACCTAAATAGGAACTGACGATTGAGGTTGCTGATATCGATGGTGTCCATGTCGATGACGTGAATATCCTTGAACCCTGTCAGCGCGAGGTTGGCTAGAATCTCGCAACCCAATCCTCCAGCGCCAATGACGAGGATTTTGCACTTATTTCTAAGGAAATCCTTGACCTGATCAAGTTGATTATTGACCTGTGAACTCAAGTTGGGGCGCCCGTACCTCGTCACCAGCGAGGAAACTTGGGTCTGTTCGCGGACCCGGTAGATCGAGAATTTGGTCAATATGATGGTAGCGATCCTGCCAGTCGCTCGAGGTTGCTGATCCGTTGACATGAAGCGAGTTCATTTCCATAAATGAGCTGAAGTAAAGTCTAACGAAGGTCTACAACTTGAAACGACGCCCGAGTTGGCCGTCTAGGTGGAGAGTCTTTTACCCCCTAGTGCACGCGATCGAAGTATGTGGTCTTCTTATGTAAGCCCACCTAAAGGCTACTACCACCACCACGCTCGTCCATGTCTCGGACTGGCCAAGTATTGAGCTTCAGCGGGCACCAGTACTTGCGGCAACGCTTGGTATTGTCAATTCTAAGCGGAAAGTCTATTCGAATAGACAAGATCAGGTCCGGAGACAAGAATCCGGGTTTGCGAGGTGCGTCTTGCAATCACACTGTCCCGCCTTTTGACTAGAAACTTTGCAATGTCTCAGACTACGAAATAAGTCTGCTGCAGTTGTTGGAAAAGGCGACAAATGGTACCGTCATTGATATTTCCGTGACCGGTACGGCGCGAGTAAACCCGAGGAATATCCTCTGACGAACCGCGCCAGGTACTACCGTCTTGTTCAAACCAGGAATTATTTCTGGCGGACCGGTAATTCATGAGTGCCCTCTTGCGCGCGCAGTGGGGTACTTTCTTGAACCTCTGATCATGATCGCGCCGTTTTCGAAAAAGCCGTTTCACTTCACCTTGAGAGGAATAACGACCGATGACATGGACCTATCTGTGCGTCCTCTACTCGAGAAACTGGCTCAACAATGCTGAAAACTACCAAGGTCGATCTCATTCGGACTGTGACCCTCCCTCATCTTCAGCTCTTCGGGATCTCCGACGGTCTTGAACTAAGGGTATGTACTCGCATTGATTCAGCTCTGCAACCTGTACTCACCAACAGTTGACAGATAAAAAAACGCGGTGCTCCTCCCGAGGGCGGTGGAGAAGCTCAATTGTTGTGCCCCGTTGTCAAACAGGTGAAAACGCTCAACTTTGTCGAACCAGGCAAAATCAAACGAATAAGAGGAATCGCGTGAGTAATATATGAGTTACGTAGAACTGTCGTTCATGGGTGCATCCGTGTACAGACATGCGGTGCGAGTCAGTCCTCAGTTCTCCAATCGCATGATCGATTCTTGTCGCTCGGTCCTCAACCGTTACATTCCTGACATCTATCTGTACTCTGATGTATACAAGGGCGACGAAAGTGGAAAGTGAGTATCTATTGTACCGATATTCTATTGGATTCACTATTGTGTAGATCCCCAGGCTATGCCTTGTCTCTGCTAGCCGAATCCACTACATCTGCTATACATTGTGCTGAGGCAGTCGCAAAACCTGGCGGTACGCCGGAGGATGTAGCACTCTTAGCGAGCCGCGCTCTCTTGTCTGAAATACGGCGTGGAGGTTGCATTGATCAGAAACATCAGAGCCTCGTCCTTTTGATGATGGTTCTAGGTAGCGAAGACGTGGGGCGATGTCGGATGGGCGAGGCCTCTTCCCGGACGTCAGTATTCTGACACTCAATGCGAGCCTGTTACTCACAACACGTCTTCAGGATTCAGTTTCTCCAGGACATAAAAGCTTTCTTTGGAACATCGTTCAAGATAGTATCCGCAAACCCATCCGATCGATCCTGCACCGAGTCACTCTATTCATGTTATGGAATTGGTTATGTCAACGTCAATCGGACTCTTGCGTAGAATATATACCAAAATTCCTACTGAAAAACATGTACTCTCAACGATAAATGATCGACACTCTGCCGAGATCTCCGTCTCCTCGCTCGCCCCCAATCACAGCAAGCCATCGCTGGAGTAGCGGCCACCCTGCCTCGAACCTCGTTGACAATTCATCCGTGTGATGCTCTCCGTCGAGCAAAGTGATCAGTTCAGGAGGTGGAGCGGGTATATTCAGTAACTGTCCAGACCCTTGGGAGAACGATGTATGGATCTGCGGAACCATCGGCGACGACGGCGAACGGGATAGTCTTGGGCGCCCAATTGATATGGATCCGATAGACTGACCATGCAGGGAACGACCCTCCCTGCCTGAAGCTTCCGACTGTTGGTACATTGATTGTCGACGACCATCCGAATTAACCCTGGGTCGTCCGACGGATTGTTCGTGAGTGGAGCTAACCTCGTCTGGGATATTAGAACCCCCTCTCCTCTGTAACGTTTTGTAGCGTAATTGCTCCAATACTTTCTCCGCTGCACTGGCCCTTCGAAGCGTGCCTCTGGGGTCTGCTTCCCTTGTCGGTGAACTAAGGAGCGCTTCTGTGTTGACTGGAATAGTGACTGAAGCGTCAGGAAGTCGCCCTCTGAAACGGATGGATGAGTCGGGGGAGTCCGCCGGAAAGCTTGTGTGGTGCGTCCCGAGTTGGATAACCGATGATGAAAAGCTCTGTCGGCGTCTACGATTTGCTTGTGATGGTGATTCTGAGATCAGGACTGGGTAACGATGGACTCGACGAAGAAAACCCTAACATCGAATGCATGTTAGATAGAGTGGCGAGACAGATATTTCGTGGTCGCACCTTTATTACACCGAAGCTCGTGAACCTTCGAACATCAATCCCAAGTTCATGGACCTCCTGGCTTTCCATCCATTCGAATACAGTTCGTCCTGGCTTCAACCGAGAGTAGAGACGTAACAATTTGGGCCAGTCGGGGATCGGCTTTCCTAAACCACGATTAGAAGACGCACACAAAATTACGGTGGATGAGGTACCTGGTTTCGTCACGTAGGGACCGCATTCGTCCTTGACGTGAGGCTCGTCCGCGAGCCACTGAACATTCTTTCTTAGTGTATACATGTTTGAATATTGGAATATGTCGGTCATCATTATAACTTGGTAATACCTCACCATAAGAGGTGAGCACACGGATGGCGGACACGCATGCTCGATTTGGCACTCACAATAGGTGGGAGATTGCCTGACGAGTTAGTTCCAAGTCACAGTCTGCTAGCTGCGCAATACGACTGACATGGTTCACGCCATTAATATATGGGCAGACCTAAAAACGTTGCGTTAAGATAGCATTAAGCCGGGACATGAGGGGTCTACCTTTCTCATCGTAAGATCCCAGTTTTCTTCTATGCGTTTCGACAGATTTATGAGTGCCAGAGGCACATGCCAATCTCTTACTGAAGGCGGGTTCGGATAAAATGGGAGAATTTTGAGCTCGATGGAATTGAAATCGTCGATCAGGATCGAAGTCTCGGAATATGAATTCAAGTCCTCATATAGTTGCTCGATGATGGTGTACATCGCCAACGATGTTTGGGAACTCGAAAGAAACATCGACTCTTCCTGTAAAGCACGGATGACCTTGGGTTGTTGGAGAAAATGAATATATGAAGAGCGAACCTCGCAAGCGGCCAAGACCCTGCTGACCTTCCGGACAATAGGTTCATAACAGCTCAGATTCGCCAAACGCTCGAAAACGAAACAGATGTTGAACCTGAAAAAGTTCCGCTCATACTTTCCAGCGAGGGACACGGGTAGGCCAATGATGCGATAATTCCCCGTTGCGCAGACGACAAGGCGACCACAGAGAGGGTTCGGGGGAATAACATACTTGGAAATGTCACTAAAGTTGAAGAGCGTTCTACTAGAAGAGGAGGAACGGTGTTGCGGAGAAGGTAAGTGACGCAGAGAACTTGGGCGCTGGCCGCCTGCTGAAATCAAGGAAGAGCTGGACCGACGAGACAACTTTTGGTCTTCCCCCTCGGCCAAGGTAGCGATGGACGGTTTCGGCGAAGACGTCACGGACAAGCTGGTGGCTGGCGCTGCCGGTGTTATGAGACCTTCGGGGACCTGGAAAACGATCTTGGGGCCAGTCTTGACATCGAATATCGCGTAGAACACAGAATGTATTCTTGGGAGGAAGGTTTCACCAACTTGAAGTGGCATTCCCAGTTAGTAGGTCAAGAACGCCTGTTCCAACTTGACAATCAATCACAAGTAACGCGTGCCAACGTTTGGCACCCTGCTGTCAGAACTCAAATAATCGAATTGTGGCTTATAGTAGTGAATGCTACATGGTAGGTACTGGAAGAGTAACATGAGGATTTTATCGTCCATGCGATGTAACTTATAAGTGATATCGTGGAAGGTCCGCGAAAGAAGCTGATAGTAAGGTATTGCTTGGATCACATTCAGCTGCCTCCCGTCAGTCCAGAAGTAAGACTCTACAGAGACGTGAGGAAATCACATAGTGTTTTCTCGAATAAATTCTTACCGCGATATCGGACGCTGTCAAGGGGCACGTGAAACTGGCAGAGCTACTGATTGTCGGGGAGACCGTGAAGAAAAGCACACGCAAACCAAGCTGGTAACCAGAACACGATCAGATTCTGCCGATTCCACACGTTCAAAGATCGACTTGCCGTGATATCATAGTCTACCGTGATGTCCGAGGCTGTACTACCACCGATACCACATTTTCCCAATAAGTCTGTAATGATCGCGGCACTGGATGGCATCGTGGTAGTATAATCAATGGAGAAAGGGAAGGTGAAATTTGTGTTGGTATGTGAATGAAAAGTGATATCATTCTCTTGTCCTCCTCCGATAAGTGTGTTGTTGATCGGGTAGTAGATCTGAGAACGCAGTCAGTAAAACGGAAGTAGATACCTCAGTGAACGCATACATTGGCCTTCAGCGACGAAAATGACACAGAAAAATAGTTAGGATTGGTGACGCTATAGTTTTTCCTGAGTACGCAGCCATGTAACGAAATAGCTGGGACGCGCTACTTACTAGATAGGTATCTGGAGATTGATCTGAACACCGTTGCTCAGAAGCTGGATCTATGGACAGAGATTTGCATTAGTTGCCAGCGACACAGCGGGACGTAATCACCTCGCTTCCGTTCGATAGAACCTGCACGTTGCCAACCACTATATTGGGAGGACGAGTCCACTTCACCAGTCAATCGTATTAGCGATATTGCTTTCACCCGGCTAGGTCTACTCACCAGTGCAAGAGGTAACAAGATGCTGATAATGAGGAAGACAGTAATCATGAGAGTACAGCAACAGAACCGCCCAATGCACGCCCCTCGACTACCCTGGTTGAAGATTAAATCTTTGCGATTCTGGAGATATCGCAAGGCTTACCTTGGTCCACAGACGACCGTGGTGTTCGTATCGCCAGTTTCTGAGATCCCGGCGCCGGCTGTATAACGTCAGTGTTTTAGCGTTCTGATCCGCAACGGATCCACATTGTATTGACAGAAACACATGGAGATACGCACCTCCCAGTGGTGGCTTGTGCAAAGGCTCCTTGGTCATACTGGGTACTCTCTAATTTGTGGTGGCCTGATTCTCCAGGGTTGTTGGATCGACCATAATTGGCACCTTCTGGGTGACCTCCTGCACCATAGGAGTCATAGCCACTTGGGTCATACGTCTGGTGAGGTTGTGCGTTGCCGTATGGGTCGAAGTCGGGCGTGTCGGTGTAGTGCTGGTGCTGGTCGTACCGGCCATGCTGCTCGGTATAGGGGTCCCTGTATGCCATCGCAGTTCAATGAGGGGTTGGGCGGGAAGGGAGGAGGTGAGCGACGGGAGGGGTAAGTGGGAAGTAACAAAGAAAATGTATTAGAGGGAAGTGCTGCGGTAACTTAAGCTGTAAAGTGTAACCCATCCGCAGGCTGTGGCATGCCAACACTTGATTCGGAGTTTTCACACGCACTGCTCCACAACATAGCGACAGCTACATATTTACAAACTGAAAGCCCTCTTGCAATTGTATCTACAAAGATGTTTTACCCAAACCCGTTCGAAATTTGCGGCATAAAAGGCATGCGGTTCCCGCTAGAAGCTTTGCCAACATTTCCTGCGGTAGATGTCACAGCTGACGTGGGTCCAGGGAAAGGCTGGCCGTGAGAAGAACTGGGCATAAATCGATTGGGCTTCGAAGTGGACGATGGTTGATACTGTACTGCATTTTGCATCGGTGGATTCGTTACCCTCGATGGTGTCCGCAAGGCTGCAGAAAATGGTCGTTGAGGAGTCGTAGGTGGTCCCATGTTTTTGCAGGGTTTTGTAATCTGTTGTGCACCGAGGTCGTGTGACGTCGAGTTCTCCATCCGTTGGCCAATCTGCTGAGATATTGTTGATCGGAAGCGCTTTCCCTGATCCGGGAGAGGCGGAGGTGCCATCATCCCATGGTTCATATCGAGTAACCGCGGTTGTCGTAAGGAAGTTGATCGTTGATCATTTGTTTCGCCGGTAGGTACCGTAGGTTGATGCACTCTCGCTCGGGGGTTGTCATCTCCGTGGTATGCATATTGCCTGGAGGACGAGTAAGGGGATGCAAGAGGGAATTGTGAAAGCATACTCTGTGAAGCGACTGCTGCCGGGTCTATCAACAGTGTTGACAAAATTCTGCCCAGCTGATCCTTGTCGACTGAAACTGGGGTGTTCTCCAGGCAGGAGACTAAGACGCAATGGACCCAGCGGTGCCGGTATAGATCTTGGGCTCGAGTTCGTCTTGATGCTACCGTTTCGACTGGGTCTGTATTTCCGTGCTGAGCTATATGCAAAGTGGTATGTAGTAACTTACCCTCGTACTTCATCCATGGGTCGTTTCCCATTATGATTCAGGTGCGCAGATGGCTCTCGTGATTGTTCTGTAACAACCCCCCGACTGCGACAAAGATGAAGTTCTCTCTGCAAGACCTCGTTTTCCCTACAGGGCAATCTATATCATGAACAAGTCAATGACACAGGGTACCGACTTTCTGAGTGACCTGCGCTCGTTTCGTAGTCGATCGCAAGTCGAAGAAAGCTGTAAGCACTGAGTTCGATAATGCCTCACGAGAGCAGCAAGCGATTCTTGCTGAAACTAAGTTCGACAGAAATTGTGATGTCATACGATGTCGTATCAAGGTTACCTGGCGCGACGCACCCTTATGGCGTTGGCTATGCTGTCAGTTGCGTAAGATAGGGAACGAAACCATTCCGACATGGGTGGATCGATCTAGTAAGAGTACGATGTGAGGGATGAATGGGACATCTTAGTGTGCATACATTGCGCTGGAGGGGCACGAGTTGTATGGCCTGATCACCACATTTTGTGCAACTCTGATCCGGATCTAGTGGATTGATCAGTACTCCATGTTTTTGAGGCCAGTGGGGAGCTGACTGAGGTGAGAATTGCATAGGACATGGCCACATTCAGTGACCCAAAACGGTACTGGGGGAGGGCCTCTGTCTGGTGGAGAGAAAGGAAGATGACAGACTGTACAACTGACAAAGTCCCAGAAATCGAACTCTGGGTCTTGTCTGGGTACTGTTTGCTCGTTTGTCGCTGGGCCGGACATTGTCGAGCTCGTCGAGGACAACGTCGAGGACGCGACGCGGATGATCGATGATCGATCACGTGTTGAGTAATTCTGAGCGCCACTTCCATTCTTCCCTTAATAGCTTCAAGTTGAACGTCGCACCTCATACAGATGGAGGCCTCTCAAAGCTCATCAAGCTCATCTCATCCAAGCACAAACTCTGGTCAGTTCTCACAAGGTTAGTTCACGACGTTTTCCTTGCCCATTATCCGCACAAAGACCCTCCAGATGCCCAGACACAGATGCGGCGTCCGTCTGCTTACCCTCGCCCCCTTATTTCGACCCTCGGCTGGGAATTACAGTCTATTATCGATCGGTCTCCCAATTTTCGTGCTGTCCAGCGCGTGCATTACACTTCCCCCAATGCCAAAGTCGACTCCGTTATTGATCACGTTGAAAGGAACGGCAAGCCTTTGGTGATCACAGGTTGGAACAGACATCACAGGTGGCCAAGGTCTATGTTCAATATCGACTGGCTCAGAAAGAATGGTGATCAGAGTGAGTCCTGTTCGCTTCCCTGAAGTCTCCCTGATTTCGGCGCAAAAGACCCGACCGTCCGAAATATTCATAATTGGGCCGATTTCAAACTTCCATTGGATGAATTCATACAAAAACTTCGCGATTTTCCGGCATATGCAAGCGCGGATGGTACGTATAAAAATCTGTGGTTCTTGCATGCTACGCGATTCACTAATTTTTTTTCTAGAACAGGAACGGCTGTATGGCAAAGACGGTGAATGTCCTGCACAATGGACAGAGTGGCTCACCCAAACGGATACTATACCCAATGAACTTTTATTCCATGGTTCAAATGATTTCCTCAAGTTTCTTCCTGACAAGGTTAATTCTTAGCCCTTCCCCCCCTTCTTGCTGCTTATCAGTTCAGGCCAAGGTCCAAACTCTGATGTGCTACATGGGTATCGGTGATACTTTCACACCGTTCCATAAGGACCTTTGTGCATCCTCGGGCCAGAACCTCATGTGTTTTTCGGAACCCTCCGGGTCTGCGTTTTGGTTCATGACAGAATCTTCGGCTGCTCCTCGGGTTGCCGCCTATTTCCATCAACTGGGACAAGAAATTGACTTGGAGACGCATGTAGTGACCATTGAAGAACTCGCGAACGCTCCCTTCGATGTCTATATCGCTGAACAGCAACCAGGAGATCTAGTACTGGTGCCTCCGAGAAGCTGTCATCAAGTAGTCAATAAGGGTGGCATCACGGTCAAGACTTCATGGTCACGAATGTCTCTTCATGGCTTGCAAACAGCGCTCTGGCATGAGCTTCCCGTTTACCACCGGTAAGAATTTTCGTGATGTGGATACCGAATGCATGCCGACGCATCCTGCGCAGAGTATGCAGACAAGAAATATACAAAGTCAAATCCAACATATACCATGCATTGCAGCATTTCACCACAATTGCGGAGGATTTGCCCGAACGTTCTGGAGACGCATTTTGCATCACTACGGGCAACCTGAAGCAGCTTGTCCGTCTCTTCGATGACATCCTTGCTGCCGAGTTCTCAGTTGCTCGCGATTCGATGCCTCATGTTTCGCAATCAGACCTCTCACACACGGACAACCTTCACTGTGACTTTTGCGGGGCGGATATATTCCAGAGTTTCTTCGAATGTGACAAGTGTCTTCCGGCAGCTTCTTCTGGGACCTCCGCGGGTATCCTACCAGTTGGCGACGGTCTGACCCTTTGTCCTTTATGCTATGTGGAAGGCAGGACAT